>WOVY01001996.1:52500-155772 GCA_013436015.1 Rhipicephalus annulatus | reverse complement strand
TGCTGTTGAGAAACGGACCGATCCCACCGCTGACCTCCACTGTTGCGCACGATGGGGCGATCCCCGAAGCACCACTGTTGCGTTAGCGTATGTTTATCAGCTCGCGACTGCTTCTGCGCAGAGCTGATAAGACGAGCGGACGAGACGACGGTGAGTTTAAACAAGGTTTATGTACAGCATATATACAGAAGCGTTACAATTTCGGCACTGGGGCCGACAGAGACTCGAAGAGCCGAGCTCTTCTCTCTAACACATAGGTCAGCTTTTCGCCTAAAACCGCCGACTCACACACATGTCGGCTCTCCGACACGGGGCCTCCTCTCTCACAGGACCGCCGATCGCGACGCGCCGCAGGGCTTCTTTTATTTACACCGGGTCCAACCAAAATGTCCAATCAGAAGCGCCGCTGGTCGTCAGGGCAGATTCCTCCAATGGGGCGCCGCGCCATGCGTCAGACCACCAGAACGCGGACGCCGGCTCGCTGTCACGTGCGCCGCTGACTCACTGCACGTGGGCCAGAGGGCGCCGCGCGTGTTCACGCCGTTGAGTTGTTCGCGTCAGGCGGACTGCGGCTGGCCTTGACCCAGATTGCCTTTTTCAGAGGCACGGACGTTTGACGAGGACTCGCTGGCATAACAGCACCCCCGCCGCCAGACAATGCACCGGAAAGACGAGCTGCTTCCACGGGGCTCGGATGTCAGGTGCGCTCGTTCGCCAAGTCCCTCCAGGTTCGCCTCCAGGGCCATGGGGAGAATACAGCTCCAGACTGTTCCGGGAATACATCCCATTTTGACGACGGATCCCAGCTCCACTGGCTTGTCGCCACAACTTGTCGACCAGCTTCACTCGTCTCTTCTGACCATCTTCGGTTTCAGCACTTGTCGATGGTTCTGCAACTTGCTAAGAACGGTTCGACAACAGACAACACACGACACAAGCAAGTGCCCTCGGTCACCCGACAGAACACCAGACAAAGTATAGTACAACATATACCTATCTACGTGTCTATCGGAATTTTGTTCCCTCTACATCAAGAGGCACATGTGGGACACAAGACTCTTAAAGTAAGAACTTGAATTTTCACAATTACAACAACGCAACGAATTAGAATACCACATAAAGTTGGCCCCTTGAGATCACTCTGAACGAGAGCGCTCAGCCAGGTCGTGATGAGGTCAAAATTTTGCCCCGAATCGCCAGCGAGAAACCGAAAGGTTGAGAAGTACTAGCTGGAACGCACTGCTCAATGCACCTGCATTAGCGTTTACCTTTCCTTTTTTTTTTTGATAGCGAACGTCAAAGTTGCGCTGTGGAGCAACATGCTCCACTTCAGTAACCGGCCACTTTTAGGCGACGATACCTATGCGGCACCAAGAGCGGCTCACACTTTCGACGTTGCACAAGGGAACAACGATACGGCTTGCTACGGATTGACTCCTCACCGCTTAGCTCGATATCGTGTTCGATCACCCTCGTTTTCCGGGCGGTCCGAAAACACATACCCAACTCGGAAACAATCTTTCTCAGGTCCTCTTTCTCAGGTCCTCCTTCACTTACGCTAGGCTCTAGGTTTATCTGCTCCGGATTACTTTCGATCCCCCTTCAATTACCCTCACTAGAACTCAAAATTCTGCTTCCTCTTCCTTTGAAGCATTCAACAACAGATTTACGACCGCTTGATGTTGAACGTATGGTTTCATCAAGTTGTAAATTTTGTTCCGGCCGCCTTCCTAATTTCACTTCATAATTTGTATCGCAAGGCTTCGATAATACTTTGGCGGGCCCCTTCCCAATCAACCTCAAGCTTGTTCCTTTTGGATGGCTGCAGCGGCATTACCTGACTTCCTACTTCAAAAGCACGCTTCTTCAACCGATTCCTCGTAGTGCTCCTTCGACAGCACTTTTGCCGCGTTTTTCTGGCTTTCCCCTAGCGCTTCAATTTGGCTTTCCGCTAGCGCTTCAATCGAGAGATCCTCACGCTGCTCTCGAATGAGCGTCTCTCGATCAACTCTCGGCAGCTCGCTCCAACTTTCCGCTACAGGCGAGAGCGTTGCAACCCTCTCGCTCTGACTCATTGGCGCCATGTCGTCTCCCCCTACCGCGCCGGCCGTGCCGACCGCTTTCGCGACGGGCCGCTCGCGTGACTGCTCACATGACTCATGCGGAAAATTTTCCTTTCTGGGGTTCCGTCGACCCGCCGACAAGGTCACTTGAGAGTTCACTGCATTGAACCAGATCAGGCTTCCGCGTTTGCGATCGCGTGAGGGCCATGCACGCTAAGTTGGGGAAGAACGATTTGCCCTGCTCTTTGAGAAGCTGCTCCGAGTTGTTGGAGAAAAGATAAGGAAAACGATCATTTAGCGCGGCAGACACAGCCGCTTCGGTGCAAAACTTACCGAACGGGCCTTCAATGACAACCGTGGCGATTGGTAAGCGAACACTCTGCTCCTCGGCGACTTGCCTGATCCACGCGCATTCTCCTGTGAAATCATCCGGAGACACCAATGAAGGATGGACAACATCCATGGTTGCCGCTGAGTCTCTAAGCGCTCGGCACGTTTTCTTATTTACTTTAATTTCTTGGAGATACGGCTCCAACAACCGCATGTTTTTTCCTGATTCTCGGATTGTTGCGAAGGCAAATTTTTCCTGACAGTTTCTCGCGATGTGTCCTTCCTTTTTGCAGTTGTAGCAAATTACCGGCTTCCGTTTGTTTTCCGATTCAAATGCCTGTGTGGTAGAAACCTCACTCGATTTCTCCGCTTCTGTTTGCCCTTCCCCTACACTGTCCTTCGTAAGAGACGGTTCCTTCTTGAAATTACGGTGCGGAGCGGATTTCCGTTGATCAGGTTTCCTTGAAAAGCCCTCTTTCCTTTCATCCTTTTCAACGCGCACTGCCCTGATATGCAACTTCCGGCGAGCATAATACTCCTCAGCTAACTCAGCTGCCTTATTTAACTGTACTTCCCCAAGTCTGTCCTGCAGCCAAAGTCTGACATCCTCCTCGATGCAGCGGTAGAATTGCTCCAATGCAACGCATTCCACCACTTTATCGCGGTCGTCATAAACACCTTCGCCCTTGAGCCATTCAATCAAATCGGCTTTAAGACGAAACGCGAAGTCAACGTGTGACTCATTCCCCTTTTTAGCATACCGAAACCTTTGCCTGAAAGCCTCGGGTGACAACTTATAACGTCTCAAGAGCACTTCCTTAACCTCGTCATAGCTCTCAAACGCTTCCCTCGATAAGCAAGTTATCGCGTCGGACACTTCGCCGGGAAGAAGAGCTAGCAGGTTCCGCGCCCAAAGAGACTGCTCCAAAGCATTTCGCTCACAGACGTGTTCAAACTTGACGAGATACTTCGCCATGTCCTCGCCTACTACGAACGGTGGCAGTTGGTCCCGAATTCTAAAACCGCTGACCTGAACTGTTGGAGAAGCTACGCTAGGCGCCTGCGAACACTGTAGGATTGCCAATTCTAGTCGTTTCAACTCTAGGCGCTCTTGTCTCTCGGCCTCCTCGCGACGTTCGCGCCTTTCAGCCTCCTCACGTTCGCGAGCTTCACGCCTTTCAGCCTCCTCGCGAGCTTCACGCCTTTCAGCCTCCTCGCGAGCTTCACGCCTTTCAGCCTCCTCACGAGCTTCACGCCTTTCAGCCTCCTCACGTTCGCGAGCTTCTCGCCTTTCAGCCTCCTCACGTTCGCGAGCTTCTATTTCCCGCCTTTCAGCCTCCTCACGGCGTGCCTTAATATCCACCCAGGCCTCATCGACTTCCTCAGCCGACACTCCCTCATCCTTCATGATCTCAAGGATCGCTTGCTTTCGTTTTCGCACGGCCCAAAGTTATGCCGAGTTCCTCACAAATTTCGATGAGTTCCTTCACTTTAAGGTTCTCCATCGTTCACACTAGCCTCTTGCTGTTTGCCCCTGTTAACAATTTACTTGCCGTACCCACTATAAGCCTACTAGCAAGACGCGCAAGCAATTTTTCACTCTCCCGTGTTTACCCCCTCCGCATTAACCTTGGTTTCAAAGCACTTCGACTTTGCTTGAAACGATCAAAGCTCACTACAATGCTTCACACAGCCCTTCTCTAAACTACTGCAACCTGAGCTAGAGTAGTCTGGTGAACTGAGGGGAAAACATCAGGCACTCACCGCATCGATGTCGCTGACGCCGGCCGATCCCGCAGCTGCCAACCACTGTTGCGAAACGGACCGATCCCGCCGCTTCCACCACTGTTGCGTAGACGGGCCGATCCCGCCGAAGCCACCACTGTTGCGTAGAGTATGTTTATCAGCTCGCGACTGCTTCTGCGCAGAGCCGATAAGACGAGCGGACGAGACGACGGTGAGTTAAACAAGGTTTATGTACAGCATATATACAGAAGCGTTACAATTTCGGCACTGGGGCCGACAGAGACTCGAAAAGCCGAGCTCTTCTCTCTAACACATAGGTCAGCTTTTCGCCTAAAACCGCCGACTCACACACATGCCGGCTCTCCGACACGGGGCCTCCTCTCACTCACATAGGACCGCCGATCGCGACGCGCCGCAGGGCTTCTTTTATTTACACCGGGTCCAACCAAAATGTCCAATCAGAAGCGCCGCTTTGTCGTCAGGGCAGACTCCTCCAATGGCGCGCCGCGCCAAGCGTCAGACCACCAGGCACGCGGCCGCCGGCTCGCTGTCACGTGCGCCGCTGACTCACTGCACCTGGGCCAGAGGGCGCCGCGCGTGTTCACGCCGTTGAGATGTTCGCGTCGGGCGGGTTGCGGCTGGCCTTGACCCAGATTGCCTTTTTCCGAGGCACGGACGTTTGACGAGGACTCGCTGGCATAACAATACTGTATCGTTGGAAAGACAGTCCTTGTCTAGTCTCTTCTGTATGTCCCAGGCTAATGCTATTTTCCCGAAAATTCAAAGCTAAATTAGCCGTCTATAATTCCACCATTCTTCGATGAAGTGTTATTTGGAATGAGCTACTGTTTACATGTTTACTGAAGGCGAAATGATCTTCATCTTCCTAATATTTATCTACACAATTGCGAAAGAAAACGAAATCTTCGAAGGTTCCTGGACTAGGGAACCCTCCCACCTTAGGGTGAAACCGGGCATTGCTCGGAACACTGTTTCGAAACAAACATTTCTCTCTCTCTCTCTCTACATGCAGGGAAGTAAATGATTTTGAATGTTTTCCAGCATTATTTTGCGATAACCTTTGATAAATTGCATTCTGTTGTACTACTGATTGACACCTAATAGAGCTTGTAGCCTTGTCCATTTGTTCCCTGCCCTTTAATGAATGCTGAACTTAGATTACGCTTGAGGTCGAGCCATCACGGAGTCAGCATGTTCTTAAAATTGTATAGAAAGAGACATAGTAACTTGTTTCATGGCTTCAACCAAATTTAAGTAATTGATTGATTGATTGATATGTGGGGTTTAACGTCCCAAAACCACTATATGATTATGAGAGACGCCGTAGTGGAGGACTCCAGAAATTTAGACCACCTGGGGTTCTTTAACGCGCACCCAAATCTGAGCACACGGGCCTACAACATTTCCGCCTCCATCGGAAATGCAGCCGCCGCAGCCGGGATGCGAACAAATTTAAGTAGCGCCATATCATGATAAAGTATACTGGTGGACGTTCTTTCAGCTATTGCCGGCGATAAACACCAATCAAAGGAAAGTCACCGCTAGATCGAGATGTAAACGAATTTGACCATAGGTTTTCTGAATCGCTGGCAAGTTCGACACAGCCTATATCTGCAACACGCTGCTTACAGAGCTGCGTTGTGCTAAATACTCAATGAAAATGTAATGTACAATTGAAAAGGAAAATAGAACATTCAAATGAATGCACTTACTAAGTATTTGTTCAGGTCTTCAGGAGCTCTACAATTAAAGCGTTTAGTAATCTATCTCCTTGCATTTTACATGCGCGTAAAAACTTTCGCAGCACTGGGTTTTCCACGTATAACTTGAGCCAAATGTGTTTTTTTTTTTTTCTTAGATGGCCAAATTATTCTGTACAGCTCTACCCCCATTATAATTGTGGTATGAGTCGGGGTACTTTCATATACTTTTTCTCTTTTTGTAAAAGAAATTTTAAGCTCTACCTCCCTGAGGGATGGTGAGCTTCCAAACTGCAAATCTGTCTGCATGCCAGCGCACGGTTAAGTGACACCTTTGCTGTGCATTTTCCATATCCCGAACTGCAGCGCCAGACATGAAGCACGGTCCCAAAGTTTTCTCAATTTTGTAGGTGGCGTTCCTCTTAATGCACACTAACACAAAGTACTCGTAAGACCACGTGGAATGCCGACAAAGCTGACAAGCGCTCGTCGCAGTGGCCTACACTACAGTCTCTGGCCATGTTAGCTGCAAAGCCTCTGACTGCAATGCCAATGTTTTGGCCTAGCAGAGATATTGTGCAGGGCGGCGCCTCTCCGCAAGGGAAACACCGCTCGCTTTTCACACCTCCCCATTCTAGCCACCCTACCAGGGAGTTAAGCGCTATCCACCTTTCAAAGGGATGCTTGCCTTGGGCAACTGACCACGCTCTTTTGCACTAAATCAGGCTTTTGCTGTTTTGTTTGTGCATGTTTTAGCTTATATTCAGCTCACTACACACTGCTGTAGCTTGACTGAACTAATTTACTTCTTCCTCATCTGCATAAACAAAAAAGAGAGTAAGATTGTAGAAATGCCGTATATCTGTGTGACGAGTTCAGTATCACTGTTCGCATTTATACACATGCATTTTTTTCTCATTCTGTTCACCATGTAATGTGGTATAGTCAACAAGTCCTGTCGGGAAAGGTTAGGGGCTGACAGTGCTTTGTGCTACATTGTGTTTACCATGTGTGCACATACGTTTTGCACCGGTAGATGTGAAAGTGTTGTAAGAGTTCAGCAAAAAGCTTTCGTTGATGGATTACGTGCATGGCAGTGCTACAACAAAGGGCTAGTTATTTAATGGGACAAGCATTTTTTTTTCCAGAATGAAAACTGACCGCTGTAAATTACACCCCTTTGGATATTTTCGGCAAAAAATAGGCGCAAAATGGGTGATTTAACAAAACTACACCCTTTACAGTGCGAAATGGTTCACAGTGGATGGTGGTCCCGGATTGGTCAGGAGACTCCTGCATTCGACCCTTTCTTCCCCTTGCACGGTTTTGGGGAAAATCTCCCGGAATTCGAAATTTCTGCATGCGATCTGGCTGCATTGACAAAGAAGCAGCTCAATCCGGTGCAGGCGTTTTGAACTTACCACATTTTATAATGAATAAACTTAAGGGGCATTCATCTAAACATACAGTGGAATCTGTTATGTGAAACGCGGCAGATACGAATTTGTGAAGTTTCCCAGCCAAATTTCACTATGCCCATTGGTATAGTGCCTAGAATGCATTTAGTCTAAATTCGAATGTTTCGGACACATTTCCTAGGTGCGGCCGGTGATATGAGCTTTAATACGGAAATTGTCGAACGAAGGCCAAGGGCAGCGCACTCAAAGCTTCGGAAGTACACATGCAACCGGCGCACGCACTGTCTATGCCTGCGATTGTCGAAGCCACAGTTGTTCTTGACACGATCATGTATAGGTAACGACATAACTGACAGAACCATAAAAGTGTGCGTGCATTTAAGGCTCAACCAGTCGAAGCAACGCTGCTTTCCGCAAGCTCTGCAGATAAAACCGCAGCAGATGCGATCGTAGATGACATAAAACATCTTAGTTTTGAAGGTGCATGTGCAGCCAAGTGCACGGGGATCGAAAAAGTAAGTATACCATTTGCCATGCACAATACCGTGGTCACAGCGACGTCATAGCGATCTACGAGCTCAGAGGGCAAGCGTCTGACGTAGCAGTAGCTAAAAGGCGGTAAACACGTCACATAAGAAAAAAAGGCCAGACACGTTTTGGCGTTCTTGTCAAAGGAATCTAGTAGTGATCAAAGCTTTGACACTTTTGCGGCAACCAGCTGCGCCGTCCCGTCCATTCACGTGTGTCCCAGGATGTCATACGAGAGTTGTGACGGAAATATTCTGCTAGTTGCTTTGGTTTTTTGAGACTCTCACCGTTGTTTAAAAACTGTACTCTCGTGTGTTTGGCCACTCCAAGCCGCAACGCTGGACAAACTACTACGGTAGTTTGTTCTATAATATCTATAATCGATTCGCTTGTGACGACTTAATTATTTTCGGTGAGTAGACCATTAGTGCGTGTACATTATTAATATTTGGGGCTTCTGTAATGCTAAAGTACAGTTTTGTTTATATTATCAAGCGTCTTCGAAAATTTGTTGCGTTCTGTGTTTCAGTATTTTTCATATGCTTGTTTCCTGCACAAGTCGTAGTGCTACCCCCTTCTCAAATGAAGCTGCTGTAACCCTTCCCTTCGAACATTTTTGATTTCGCATGTGTGTTACGCACGCACAGACGTGTGTGTGCATTTATCTCATTTGAATATCAACTACTGCCAACACGAATAAGCGAGTGTTCAAAAGCACACGAGCTTATTCATTGAAAGCTCATAGTAATTACCCCTTTCAGTACGGCATGGGGTGTACAAATGGAGACGCCAACTTCAATGGCATGTCACGCGTTCTATCAAATGGCTTGAAACTTGTGTGCGCACTCGTGCAACTTTCTGAGTGGACAGCTGGCGATCATTTAACTTCACTATGCTGCGTATTGCTGCAGAGGATCACTTGCTGGATGCACTACCATGTTGGACGATTGTTCGACGGACGCATTCAAAGACAAATGTGAAAAGTATTTTTTTTTTTCTCGAAACACATACAACCAAAAAACAAACTGTGCATGCATTACGGGCCTAATAGCGAATTCTTTTTATGCAAGTACTGAAACTGACTTGTGGCAGAATAATTAGGCAATTAGTTACACACTCTCATTAACTTTAGTTGTCAAAACTCATTTGGAACAATGCTTTCCTTCATTTTCTTGCTTTCAATGTAATACTGAGTAGCTTGGAATTACTCCACGCGATTCTGACAGTGCATGATAATTAAATTCGTGACTGACGGGAGTAAGTAACATGGATCGGTGAACGAAAAAAAGGTGCACTCCTATTTCAATCGAGACCACGATTTTCATCATCTCAAGATACATTGACTCAAACATGCATAGCTATTTTTTGTAATCGAGGGATCGACATGCGTATTCCCTTTTTGACGGGGCAATGCAACTCAGTGGGATACATGCCATCGGCAGAATGTGCCGCATCGTATAGTTACCTCGAAAACTGTGAAGGCCTTGCCTGTAGCAGTGTAGCGACACAGCACAAAAGTGCTAGCACCTTTGGAGAGGCTCGCTACACATTAGCAGTTGCCTTCTTCAACCACTAGCTCATTAGACAGGCTGTTCAAGTTGAAGTTAATCTGATGCAGTTCGCCAAAGAGGCTCGATATTTACACGCTCAGCGCAACTCTTGCCACTCTTTCACCTGTGAAATCCTTTATGCTGATGAGAATGAGGTGGTCTGCGGCCAGCACTCTTTTGCCTTGAACGAAGCAACGTGATCCGACGCCACCATCGAGAAATTTCAGCACATCGTGAAGCAAAATTTGAGTGGGACTCGGGAGAGCGGAGTCCCACTTGTTGGACGATGCTGTATCGGTGCCGCATACCGAAGGGCACTCTCAGAGCTTGTGGTGTAAAGTGGCTAAACCGCCACATTTTGTACACTAGTTAAATAAACCTCAGGATAAAGCTTGTAGAAAAAGGCAGGCTTGGGGTAGGTTTCTGTTTGCACTAATTACAATGTAAGCGCCTGCACTCTATTTAGCTTCATATGTAAAGGTGGAAAGTTTCTCTCATCCATAGCGAAATGCTGGGTAATTTCACTGTATGTAGTTGGCACATCCCAGTTTACGGGTCACTTGCTGGATGCACTACCATGTTCGACGATTGTTCGACGTGACGCATTCAAAGACAAATGTGAAAAGTATTTTTTTTTTGCTCGAAACACATACAACCAAAAAACAAACTGTGCATGCATTGCGGGCCTAATAGCGAATTCTTTTTATGCAAGTACTGAAACTGAGGCATGACAGCGACGGCGAAAATCGCCCATGAGTCCACCTTATTGCTTTTGCACTAAGGGAAACAATGGTGTCGGTGACTTCTGTGAAAGAGATGACTCGGATGACTTTCCTGGATAACTTTTGTTAGAAGTTAAGGTTTTTGCATTATTTGATGCGTGGCTGCTTCACGCGTGTGCAAGGTGGTTAGCGGAGGGTATGAAGGTGCATTTCAGGCATGTTTTTATCTGTTGTAAGTGCCTTCAGCCCGTCACGACGTGTTCTTTATCTGTATTTCGTGTTTCCCTGCTGGTTTTTTATCGATTTCGACATTTACCAACTAGCCTGCAGTTCTTGGCCTTGATACTTTTCCACATTTATTTTTTTCGGGGTTCCAAAGTGGACTTACTTGTGAAATGAAGCACAGTCAGTGCCGCCACAGTTATGCGCAAAACGAAAGCGTGATAGCATCAAATTGGAAAGAAAATACATAGTAGAGCTAGCAGTTAACCCCCCTAGCATCCAGCATCCGACCTCGCGTAACTCAACAAAAAGCCGGGGTACGGAAATGTGGCTGCTGCCACAATTGAAGTGGTGTTTGTGCTATTTCTCAATGCAAACTCTGTGGTAAGAACACAGCACGTACAACGGTGTGAGCTGTCTGCAGATCCCTGTCAAGATGGGGTGCGCACGACCTCCCCAGAGCTACACAGAAAGGATGCAGTTTCCGAATCCGTGGACCTATGGAAGGCGGCTAACGTAGCTTTAGTCCCTCTCTGCTGGAGCCGCAATCGTCAGCTGTCCTCAAACACTTTCACTTGCACATGGAACAAACAGTATGCGTGGGGCGATATCGCCTTTGATAGCTATGCTGACAACCACGGCATAAATGATCCTACAATTGCCCTCACAAAAAAATAATGCCAGGCCTGTGTGAAACACACAGTACAGTCACAGTTCAAGATGGAGGAGTGCAAATACAGCCCGCTGTATTGATGCATAACTGCACACCTGCACATGAGGACTTTTGATTGTCAAGACTGATCTTTTGCAAGAAACAATTCTCATGGCTGTGTTTAGTTAGTTTACAAATTGAATAATCTCTAACACCATCTGCTTAGCAGCATGGAAGGAGAATTGAGTTGATTCATCTTCAAGTCAAAAGGTGCACTGTAAGAAAACTTATATTTATGAATACTTTTTTTTTTTGCTAGATGGTTCCTCAAGTTCGTACACAAGTTAGCAAAGTTCATCCTGGTAAATAACACACAACCGGTTCTGGATGTTTTGACGTCACTTGCAAGTGCTTTCCAAAGCATAGTTAAAATATTTTCCCGACATTAAACATTACAATTAAGCATAATTGAAGTTATACATGCACTCAAACACCCTAGTCGGAGCAGCAAAGCCAAGCCTTACGAGTAGGAATCGGACAGCTATTGTACAGATGTTTAATAAAAACAAGTCATGCTGTCACAGATGCTGGCATTTCTAGAAATGCCGTATTTTTACAAGTATCTCTTTACATGCAGTCTTGAATGACATGACGTGCATCTTTTACGAGGAAACACAGGAACGTAACTTGCGTGGTTGACAAGGGTTCTATTAATGTTTTGTTTGACATGAAACTGAATTTCCATGAATAACAATGACTGAGGAGGCAACATTCTGTGAAGTGCCTTCAGATTACAGGTGTGAGAATTTGCTTGCAAGTGGCGGCAATAACAACACATATGGGAAGACATTGTTGACGAGATCGTGACACATTGACAATTTCGAACTTGCCAGCTTCTGCTAGAAGGACGGCAATTACCATTAGGTTTGTGTTGATAAAGAGTTGAGAGAGCTCACTGGCATGTACCGCCAGATGAGCAGCAAACAACTGCTAGTGTCTCTAAAAAGGAAAACGGTGTAGAATAAAAATGAGTGATGAATAGGTAGGAGATAAAGAAAAAAGAGGGCACTATAGTATGCTGAAGAGACAGGTGGATACGAAGGAGAACCAAAGATAAATGTATGCATCGGAGAATAAGACTGCAATGAGATCAACTTTTCCTATAGATGGCCCACAGATTAGCACTAAGTTTGACCAGAAAAGTTATTAGAATACTAGTCTGTAACCTAGAGTAGTCTCTACATTACAGAAGGGCTCCTCTGAAGGCTTAGTTGTGTAACAAGTGAACACGTTTTGAAACAATGAGCTTGGGTCATCAAAAAAACATTACATGTTAAAGCTCTACATCAAAGTAAACAGTACATAGTGATGCCAGGCTTTTAATTTGTTTGGAAATTTTTTTATCTGAAAAATTTGAGGTTACTTGAGAAGTTCATGTTTAGTTAAAAGTAGTGCTCCACTAACTTTATCCTGTCACAAACAGCATAGCTTTCTACATGTGTCCAGAGGGGACTGCCATTCGGCTAAACCAACTTGTGTGACCATTAATGCCGCAGTAAGGGTTCAGTAAATGCAAACTTTCCTCATGTTCACTATGCGATGGTGCAGTGATAAGAACAGTCGAAAAAAAAAAGTCATTCAAACTTCTTTTTTCCAAGAATTGTGCTTGCCAGAGCTCGTTAGTTGAACATAGTGAGGGGGTTGCTACTTGGATGAGGACAGAAAGGCAGGTAACACCCTGGCAGTGTGTCTGCCTGTCCAAGTGGTTGGCTGCGTACTTTTTTCCCCCATGGTTGAATTTCTCATTCTTCTGTTTTCTCAAGAAGGGAAGGTCTTGACATTTGCTTCAATCAAGATGAGAAAGTGCACTACAAAAATTTACAATCATTTTCATCAAGTCTGAATACTGGTGCAATATGGTGATGAGATTACAATACTTGACACGTGCCACTACATCTTTCATGATTGCCTGCCACAGACACTTCTGAATGTCATGCAATAATTCAAGCATTCACGAAAAACTGTCACTTAACAGAAGCCACAAAAACACAAGCGATGAGCAGATGCAGTCAGGTGAGTGCTGCTGAGGCACAACCAGTCTGCAGAACTTGGGGCAATACACTAAGGCACAAATATTGCCAATACACAGGCTGACAAAGCATATAAGAGGCAGCTTTTAACACACAAGGCACTCGAGGTGTATTTTCATGATACACAGTAACATTTAATTTTAGTAGCACTAAGACTTAGGGTTCGGTGAACTAACTATTGCTCAGCACATATTGAGATCACTATATAATAAGAACAATGTAACACGTGAACAATAAAATCAAGCTCTGCGACATACAAATGAGGATATCGAAAATAATGTTCATTGTGAGCACAAATAAAAAAGTGACACTAGGAACTTGCTTGCATTTAACATGAAATGGAAGCCACATGAACAGAATATAACAGATGGAATGTCACCGCACGTTGCTGTTTGTAGCTCTCACCGCCTGATGCATGAAACACACAGCTTTAATCGTGTCGCATCCAAAATAATGTAACCAAAGTGTGTCGCACTAAGCTAACTCACTCAATTGCAATGCGACATTGACTATGTCTAGTTATCAGCTGCAGTTCATTCATAGTGAGACTAGCACTTTGCAAGATGGCACACAAACGCATAGATGCATCCAAACTTCAACAGCATGACACAAAGAGCAAGTCAACATTTGCCGGTTGCTTGCAGACACTGCTGTTGTGAGCTATGGTACATAGCACTGGATCTTGATCATCCTTGAAAGGGCACTCTTGATGGGACATTCTACAGCACATAGTGCAACCATGCTCTAAGACCAGATCACGGTTCCTCTTCAACTCCAGCATGCTCAGTTGCCTGTGACTGATTGGTCCCAATGGCTTCCACTGTAGTTCCCAGGGCCACCAATGCGAAATAGAGAACAGATGAGCTTGTGCAAACGTTCAGGCATGCCTATCTTGATGACGTAACCATGCGCACTCACAAATAACTTTTCTTGGCAACAAAGAGAGAGCTGGGGTGGAGCTTCTGTATGTTTACAATACTCATGGATTGAAACACATTTTTTTTAGTATAATGAGTGCTATGAGGAATCACTCGTGATAACTGTGTAACAAAATACCTGGGGTTCTGCAATGCAAAACCAAAATATGATCATGAGACAAGCCGTGGTATACATTACCTGAAATTTCAACTATCTAGTATTCTTTAACATACGCTGACGTAGCACAGCACTTAGGTCTCTAGCATTTTGCCTTTATCAAAATGTGATCTCCATGGCCGGGATCGAATGCATGACCTTCGAGTTGGCAGCCGCGCATTGTAACCATCATGCCACCACCGCAGATGTCATATCGCCACAAATCAGGCCATTAAGGGCAATATCGGCCCTGATGCAAGTGTTCAAGTAAAAATTTTGCTGTCATGATACAAGCTGTAGACACTGGAAGTAAAAGTATCTGCATTACTAAGTCTTATTTTTGTGTTTCACTTTGTGAGTACAGTATTCCTACAAGCAGTAGCTTGGTTTGTGTGCATTTCACCCTGGGGTAGGAAGTTACGGGGTTGCATACCATTTGTTTTTTCTGCTTACACAGTCATTCATAAATAATTTTTGAAGTTTCTGAGGCAAGCAGACAAAAGAGTTAGAAGGTGAAGGATGCTCACTCTAAGATGCAAATGACATTTAGAGACTGACCCCCATATTCACAAATGCTCCTCGACTCGACTTTCACCCTTCACTAGACAGAGTTGAGCACAGCGCCACTGCTCGACTAAAAATGGAGCTGCGCTACTTAAGAATAGCAGCACATTATTGCTGATGCGCAGTGACTAGCCCTGCCAAAAGATGGCGCTCCCATCGGCTTCCTCGAGTGAAGCGTTGACTGAAGGGACATTCGAGAATATGGGAGTGAGGTGTGTAAAAGGAGTGCCATTCGCACTTCTGTAAAAGTACGAAATGACAACACATTTAAGTAAAAAAAATATAGACATCTTTCTCGGTAGTGTGTGCTGCATCCTCTTTCAATTAGCTTCCTGTAAATGTGACATAATGTCATTTTATTTCGTGAGTATGAAACATGAATGCAACTGTGGGACTCTGTTCATTAGAAATAGCACTTGTGCAATGTGGCTTAGCCTTCATTTCATTGCCAACAAATGTTGATTGTAAGTATACAGAACAAATGAATTCCCATGAGACTTATGTAGCTAGTATTATATCCCTCTCACTGAGGGCACTGAACTCTCGATGATGCTGGGGTGGGGCAACAATATGATAACTGCTGTTTCAGCTTACTGTTGTCAATGCCCAAGTATTATTCTGTAAATATGGACTCTGCTTGCGATGAGACACTGAAGCTCAAGTACGCAAAACAAATACAGTACTGAACTGTGGCGTCTCGTCTTAAGTGCAGCATATTATTGTCTTAGCAGCTAGTTGTTTCCAACATCCGTTCCTTGTATGCCTGAGCAATTACATCATGACATCATTGCACTGAACACCTTGTCACAGTTAGGATAAGTTTTGCTATCAAGCAAAGCCAGAAAAGCACGAAATACTATACTACTGAAATGTAAGTGTGAGGGCGATTAAACTTTTTGACCATGTGTGTAATTGTTAAAAGGTGATGCCTTATACATGGCAACAATGACATATTAGTGGCTCCCACTGCTGAATTAGGTGCTCATAGTACACAATAGCACAGCCTCTGAGATTGTTGGTGTGGCGGTTAATCAGAGAAAGTCATTGCTGGGTGAGTTTGTGCATCATGAAACTAAAAAGAGCATTGCAGTATAATGACCTTTCTATATTTGTTGTGCTAATGACAGCATTAAACTGACGTCATCAGGCTAATCACAAGAACTTCCCACTGGAATAGCGAGTCATGTCTTAAATGAGTATCTCAACTAAAGTGCTGTTATTGATAATATTGATGTTTTGGCCATCATCAAGACATCATCACTTAATGCATGAACATAGTCTAAATGGTCATTTTAACCTCTCCTTTAAAAACAAAATCATCTGGATCTGCCTTCAACAAGACAATGCAATTGATGTGCCTTGGTAATGAGATATGTCACATATGATACACCCTCCAAAAGCAGTTTGACGAATGTAGCCTTGAAAGACAAGAAACAGCAGAAACAGTCAGCACTATTCAGCATTTACCATATATGGTATTTACTTGTTTGTAATGCTTGCTTTTCTAAGAGAACTTTAAACTGAACATCCCTTATGGAGCACAAAAGAAAAGGGCAAGAGTCAAATTGCAATTCGCGTTCAGAACTGCAGTAATCCAATTTCTTGCACATGTTGGCTGCAGTTGTAGAAGCTGCTGTCGCTGGAACCGTATGCATGCCCATTCTGTAAATTTGTTGAATTGTCAAGTCTGCAAGGCATTTAAGAAATGCATAGGTCAAATGCTATGCACAGCAATGAGATATGGGCCATTGTTAGCAGTAAAGAAGTGCCCTAAAGTGATGACAAGCGATGCTTAGTGTACTGTGGCTCGGATATAATAATTTTTGTCTTTGCACAAATATCCACTACTCTATATTTACAATAGAAACAACTAGATGAAGGGCATTGCATTTTTTGCTTGTAATTGTGAAAATGAGGTGTGTATTGCAATTGAGCATGGCTAACTGGTAATTAGCAAGAGGTCATTTTAGCAACAGCTTCAATAAGCATGGTGGTTTTCAAACTTGCGTTCATGAAAATGTAAAAAATAAAATAAAAGTTAGGTGAAAAAAGAAAAAGAGAAGAAAGACTGATGACAGTTTTGCAAACAGCTATGCATGAAAGGAATTAATAGAAACACATGAAAATAAATTATGCAGAGCCATTAGCTGCTTGCCTGAGTTGTGTATGAAGTATCAATGCAGCATTCATGCAGTGCACGCACTTTTATGGTCCACTCTAACATGCTGTCCACTACAAAAATCTGCATTGCAGCCAACGAAGAAAGCACCACAAAGTGACAGACATGCTTCAGAATGTGTTTAGAGAGGGAATAGAATCCTGGCACATGCAATGATGCTGGAACTTATGCTGCATGATACATTTACTAAAATTTGTGAGTGCAAGTATTATTAGAAGAACCCAGAACATTTTGTCTTAAACAAAAATTGACAGTATTATCAGTTTTGCACTTATAACTGTACGTTCAAACTACACTCATACAAACTTCATGTAACAGCACACATTAATATGATACACACAAAAGGTTAAAAGAATGACAGCCCCAAAAGAGACCTCTATGCTTACTATACTAGCATTCTAATGTGACAATCCTACTGGAGTTTACATGAAAAGATCTGGATAGCTGTACTAGTTTGTCTAAATATTCTAAATATGCTGTACACTCATCATGATGCAACTTACAATGAAAAACTCGTCATTATGTAATAAAAAACCTTCTTTTGAAAAGCTGCACAGAACTGCTTTAAACATATGTTAACTATAAGGGGGTTTATTGACTAAAACCAACTGCCTGGTTTCAGGGGCGTCAGTCACTGTCATGGGCTCGGCTCTTAGTCGTAGTCATCTTCTAGCTGCTCTGACTAGACACTGTCTCTCTCTTCCCTACTACACTTGCCCCGGTGGTGCCATCCTGGCGACTCACGGCGAAGCAAGCACAAGGGCATCATAGTAAGGTTTTAAGCGGCTGATGTGGACTGTCTCACGACCACAGCATCGTCTGTCATCGGCAGGTATCACTGGTTCGACGACGTAGTTGACTGATGATGTGCATTGAACGATGCAGTACGGACCATTGTACTTGGGTGCAAACTTTCGGGAGAGGCCGGGGGACTGGAATGGAACCAAAAGCCATACAAATGAGCCTACGCAGAAGCTGTGAGCAGGCTTGTCTTGGTCAAGCCGTTCTTTTTGGAGACCTTGTGCGACGGACGTAAATGAAGGTGTTAATTGGCGGCACTCTTCGGCACGCTGAACAAGTTCGGAGGCTGTGCGGTAAGTAAGTATCGTGTCAAGCGTAGAAGAGGGCTCACGACGTACAGTAGAAAAAAAGGTGAAAACCCAGTACTATTTGCTTGCGTGGCCGTATTATACGTATATGTCATGAAAGGGATGACCAAGTCCCAATTAGAATGGTCGGAGGATATATCATTAGCATATCACCGAGCATGCAGTTAAAGCGCTCCATCAAACCATTTGTCTGCGGGTGATAGCTCACAGTGGTGCGGTGAATACTATTGCACTCACTGAGAAGCTACGGAAACGACTTGCAATAGAATTGCATGCCACAGTCGCTAAGCAGCTCACGTGGTGAGCCATGGTGGAAAGCTACGCAAGATGAACAAGGCGACATCATAAGCAGCAGCGGCAAGCAAAGCAGCGGTTTCAGCGTAACGGGTGAGATGGCCAACGGCCACAATAATCCAGCGATTTCCAGCAGGAGTACAAGGTAGTGAGCCGTAGAGGTCGATGCCGATTCTATCAAACGGCTGAGCTGGACACGGCAATGGTTATAATTCACCAGAGACATGACAAGTTGTTTTCCGTCGCTCATATGCAGTGCAGGAATGTATGTACTTGCGATCGTACAGGCGTGTCAGCGGTATCGATGCTGTTGATGGTAGCTTCGGCAAAGGAAACAAATGCAACAACTGAAGGAAGGGGCGAACGAGAAAGAGCGCCTGCATCGGTATGCTTGCAGCCTGAGCGGTAAATGACGTAAATATCAAATTTCTGTAAACGTTGCGCCGAATGTCCAAGCCAGCCCGAAGGATCTTTCAATGAAGCGAGCCATCAGAATGAACGATGATCGGTAATGACATCAAATGGGCATCTGTATAAGTAAGGAGGAAATTTTTGTAATGCCCAAACAATGGTGAAACATTCCTTTTCGGAAACCGAGTATTTGTGCTCTGCCTTGGTGAGGGCGCGACTGGCACACGCATTTACATACGAGAAGCCAGGCTTGGGTTGAGCAAGGACAGCGCCAAGTCTTATGCCACTGGCTTCCGTGTGCACCTTGGTTGGAGCAGTGGGGTAAAATAGGTGGTGAAGTAAAGATATGGCATAACGTTGCGAAAGCATCATCGCATGCAGGCGACCAATCAGAGAGGTGTCCATCGCCAGTGATCAGCTGTGTCAGTGGTGCGATTATCGAAGCAAAGTTCTTCACAAAGCGGCGAAAGTATGAGCAACAGTCCGACGAAGCTGCGAAGCGCTTTCACGGTCGTAGGCTTCGGGAACTCAGCGACAACTTGAAGCTTCTCTGTGTCTTGGAGGACGCCATGTTTCGAGACGTGGCCAAGTATTGTGAGCTTCCGAGCTCCAAAGTGGCACTTCTTGAAGTTTAGTTGAAGGCCTGCGCTCGTGAGGCAGCTCAAGACTTCGTCGACACGATGGAGGTGGCTGTCGAAATCAGGGGAGAAAACAACATCATCCAAGTAACATAAGCACGTCTTTCATTTTAGCCCGCGCAAGACGCTATCCATCATCTTTTCGAATGTTGCTGGGGCATTACAAAGGTCAAAGGGCATTACATAAGTTCGTATAACCCATCTGGCATCACAAAAGCAGTTTATGGGTGATCTGATGGTACCATGGGGACCTGCCAATAACCGGACCGTAGTTTTAGTGATAAGAAGAATTGAGCGCCTTGCAAGCAGTGCAGGGCATCATCGATACGCGGCAAAGGGTATATGTCTTTAAGCACAACTTTGTTTAAACGGCGGTAATCAACGCAGAAGTGAATCGAGCCGTCTTTTTTCTTTACAAGCACCACAGGTGAAGACCAGGGACTGCTGGACGGCCAAATGACGCCACGTTGAAACATGTTGGTCACTTGCTCGGTGATCACACGACGTTCAACAGGAAATACAGGGTAGGGGCACTGTCGCAGAGGCGCTTGAGAGCCAGTGTTAATGTAATGGACAACGGTGTGCGTTCGACCTAAGGACGTCTGTTGGCAATTGAAAATGAGCCGTGAAACTGGTGAAGAAGTTCTAGAAGCTTTTTGCGGTGTGGTTCTTCAAGTTTGCCATCAATTGAGAGGCCAAACAAATTAATGTTAGCGTGAACGGGCAGATGGCATCAGTGCATTAAGCTGCAATTCACTTTCACCATCAAAGCCAAAGAAGGAGGAAACATCTAAGTCTTGGAATGTTCCAATACATTCTCCGCGACACAAGGTTGTGGGACACGACAAGGGATTCGTGACAAATGAATTGGTAGCGCCTGCCGAAATATGTAGGACAGCAAACGGCAACGCAAGGCTCCTGCAATGTTAGAATGTTTGGGAAGGCGTAAACAACACTTCAGACTTAGACACATCGGCACAAAACACGGGAACAAAGACTGTGCTGGTCGGTGGTATGTCGATGTCGTCGGTGACAAGCAGCTTGTTCAAGGCAAGTTCCGGAGACGAGGCACACAATGCAGAGAAGGCCACTTCAGCACGAGCAGAGTCAATAACCGCATGATTAAGAGACAGAAAATCCCATCCGAGGATCACATCGTGGGAACACACCTGTAGCACAAGAAATTCAACGATATACAAAACATCTTGGATGAGAACACGGGCAGTTTAGGCAGCTGATGGTCGAATATGTGAGCACTGGCAGTACGGAGGGACAATCTGTTTGGCGTCGTGGTAACCTTCCGAAGCAGGTGGCAAAGTTTTAAATCAATTACTGAAACGGCAGCACCAGTGTCGACAAGCGCAAGGGTATGGGAACCATCCACAAAAACGTCAATGAGGTTTGTCAGAGAAATGCGTGGATTTGATTCTTTCGACGCCGACACAGTTCGTGCCTCGGGAACTGCAGCATCTAGTTTTCCGTGTCTGAAGGGCAGGGTTGACGGCGCATGGGCGACAGAGAGCGACGGCGGGGGGATGGAGATCGGTGACTGACTGAGGGGAGGCGGTCGTGGGAAGATCCTTGTTCACGTGCTGTGTCGTTAAAGCGCAGAGAGTCGTGCGACGATCTTTGCATGGTATCGCTGTGAACGAGAAGGTCGCGGCGGCAGAAAGGAGCCTCATGTTTGGCGTAACCGCAAGAATAGCTAATTGGGCGGTTGTATGCGGTGTGCCAGATTCAGAAACGCCACAAGTAATCGGCTGAACGGAGCCGGTGGTGACCAAACAGAGGCCGGTGAGGTAGCATAAGCGAGCTGTGGAGGTGCTCTGGCTGCAAAGACTTGCGCATACGTCAAGGGTGCGGCTTCCAGAGGAGGTGAACGAGCGAGAGGCAAAGCATCGACTACCTCATCTTGTATGACGTGCCTGATGGTCGGAGATGATCTGGGGCCAAAGGATTCATTTGTGCTGGTTTGAGCGTGCTTGATAAAATGGAGAGCTGCCGAGCGACCTCCTTACGCATGAACTGCTCACTCCAATGTACCTCATTAGCATGCGACCCTGAATTTTGTTTCTTTCTGAATGGGACTGCCGCAAGCTGGAAACGCCTGGAGCAGCTTTTTTTTTTTTGCCTGGGTGCTCATTCCTAAACCAAAAATGCTCTTCAGCAATCCTTTTTTATGCATGTTGAATGTTAAATGTAGCTACATGAAAGCAAAGTAAGTGTTATGAAAGTTTAGAAAACTAGAATACCAGGCTGACCCTCATTTAAGCATGCTGATACAGTCTTTCCATGCCCTCACACGCACTCTTGCACCTCTGGCAGTGGGCATTGGTTCACATGAAAATAAAGCCGGAGTTCCGTGACTACAAAGGAGTTGAAGGACTCTGGCATAGCACGGATGGTGGCTTGATATTGTAGCTGTTGTTGTAGCACTGATGCAGTGCAAAAAGCAGTGCCATTTTTTAAAATTCCCACTTTGCTTTAGCTTCATTTTGCAAGCAAAACACAAACAATTAATAAAAAAAATACAGATTAACAGTGCTATTTTGCACAATGCTGTAGACAGCAGGCTGCTGGGTTCTGTGTAATTTTTTCAACCTCATGATCACGCATGTCCGGCACCATGCAATCAGTCACCGTTTCACATCAACACTAGTGAGGAGGGAGTATTAACATTTAACACAAACTGTGGCACCATTTACAATTTCTTTTTCAACAGTGGCCACCAAGAATTGCTCGTCAGGTACAAAGACATCCGCCATGTCCTTGCAATTTGCTTACGATACTACCATAACAGGTAGTCTATATTTTTTGAGCGTAGGTGCATCGCTATCATTGTGGTGGATACCAATAGAATTCGAAGTGCATCCCAATAGAATTTGGCTGCTCAAACAGCTTCCACTTTGACTCGCAGTTACCAGTAGGGCACACCTTTATCACACAGTAAAAAGAACAAAATGTGCGGCGAACATAAATGCCAGGGAATGAGGACATAATATGTTGCAACAATTGAAGCACAAGCATTTTTGTTTTCGAAAATTACATCCTAAGCACCACCTTTTGCAAGGTTTGTTCTACACCCAAAGGTAGCCTGTACTTTTGTTGAGAGAAGGGGATTCAAGCTGTGTGTGGGAGCTGGTTGGGCACCTCTGGATAAAGATGATTTCGTGACGTGTTCTTCTGTCCTCCACCCTTGCAGTCTTTCCACGAACTGATGGTTTGAATCACAAGCATTTTTTTTCGCCACAAAGTGTTGCCATGCAAAGTGCGACGAGTTGTGCCCACCACCGCATAGGTGCATGCCAGACATGCAGAGAGCCTTTGCCACAGCTTGAAAAAGCCTCACCTGCCGGGCTAATGCGCTACGCCCACGTCAGGAGCAGAGTAGCGGTAGTAAGTGGAAGGGCGCAGCGACTCCAATGATTCTCCTGCGGATACTGCTTTCCACAGTTTAAGGAAATCCTCTTCAGTTAGTCAGCAGGAGTTCGCTCACAGACACAAAAACTCAAGCAGAAAAGGCACAGGCAATGTGCAGCAGCATGTTAGTAAAAAATAAAATAAAAAGAAAGACAGAAACAGCAAGAGAGAGGAAAACTGGAAAGTGCGATGTAAAATTGGCATAACAAGAAGAAATACAAGCTTGTGCAATATATGTTCCAGTAGCGCTTCTGTGACACTGTAATGATGGATTGGCAGGCAATTATGCTTCTACTTTATAAAGCTGTGAAGACATTATGCTTGCCAAGATGGGTATAAGTTTATGTGAACAGAGAAAAGACATTAAACTTGCAGTACTATTCATAGTTAAGAACAGCACAAAGTAGACACATAGAAGAATGCACACACGAGCGGTGCTGGTCCTGTGGTCGATCTTGACGATGTCTACATTGCCATTTTGACTATGAATACGTATCAGTTGGCTCGCATTTGCTCCCTTGTAGTACTATATACCATGCCACAGGTAAATTTGGCCATGTCATATTATTATGACCTCTATGAATGTAAACTTGCACTATGTATTAAGGCCGACCCTCACCGTGCAAAGGTCTGCATCGGAAGTCTGTGCATCGAAAAATGCACTGGGCACACTGTTGAGCTGCTGTTAATGATGCCCGCCTACTAAGCCATAACAATGCGGCCCTTGCCTCTCTGGACAGTCAATCACACCATGCAATGATGGACAAGCCCTATTTGCATATTCAGCTTATGTGGTAAAATTGTTGAGGATTAAAAAAAAAGAGTGACAGCACCGAAATGTATTAAAACAAATGCGGTGATGCAACTGACATCATAAATTTATGCATAGCGTATATGCCAAACTGTGTGAAAAAAAGACACATGAAGAATAGACAGGACCAAGCGCTCATGACCAAAAATGTGTTTATTTGTGCAAAAAATAAAGCATACAAGATATTCGTGTTGTGTACGATATATAGTGTAAGACACAAATAAATACACTGTCGATAGAAACTGCTTGGTCCTGTCTGTTCTCTCATTCTCTTACTTTTTTGCTACGTTTTGCCATGATGAGAAAATAAATGCCAGGAGACAGCGGCAAAATTGGCGCCTCCTGATTAGATGAAGCAGGTCGCTGTGAGCTCGATATTTTTAGCAGTGCTGATCGTGGGCTAATGTCATGCGCAGTACCGCCAATGAGACCGTGCACATACATGGGACAATTTGCTGCTTCCATGCCTTAAGCTTGCTCTATGAGGGCCACACATCAGAGGCTACTACTAGGTCCCAGTTTCAACGGACACTGTTTCATACATCAGGTGTAATGCTGTGGAGGCTAGCGAGACTTCTTGCAATGAAGAAATAGTACGATGATTTTTTCCATCGACATGATTTCTATTCCTCTTTGGGCTTTGCGCGTCAAAGATAAAGGACGCCCCGTTATATGGCTGTCTATGAGCTGTTCTGGATCACCTAACATCTCTTTTGTTCTCGCCTCTTGATGTTTTATTTGTGGCCTTTCACGAAGCTGTGCATTCACGTTCGTGCTTGTCTCGCACGAGCGTTTACAACAATGAAAGTCAAGTGCAAGATGCGCATGGTCGCACATATTGCTGACCGAACTTCTTGCATAGCTTCTACAGTGTTGCACCTGACCTTCGAAATGAAGCATGGTCAGAAGCTTTTTACTAGACAGCATTCCAGCATCGTACCTGTAAAAAAAAAGCTTAACAAAGTGGCTTAAAAAATATGTTCAGTAAATGGAGTAATGAAAATGGTAGGAGAACGCAGCTTCAACAAGAAAAGGTTTTACTGTAGCCAGCCAACATCGCAACAGCATACTTCTCAGTTGTGAAGTTTACAGTACACAGGTACCTTGAGGACAGGTGTGCTTCTGTTAAAGTGACACTTAACTACTATTCTGCTAAGTGATTGAAAATTTTGCTAGGCAGCTGATGCTGCAGACGCATGTCACAATTGTGAAATTCCAATGCTTGCACACCAAGCAGTGATGAGACCAAGATTAACTCAACCATTGAAATGTTCCCTTACAAATATTGGCTCACTGCAAGATCCGAACTTCAGGCTAACAACTAAGTGCAATGATTGATTTCACAGGTGTACTTGCAGTCATGCAGACACTTTAGGTTTAGACGTGCCTCAGCCATCAGATAGAAACCGTATGAAATCACGTGTGCACGTACATTTTTCTCGAAGCCCACAGCCAAAGTTGCGCACCACCTTGTACATGGTGAAAGCCAAAGCCAAGCGGATAAGCAGGGCAACCACAGCACACGCCACTGTAGCTTTGTACAAAACTGTCCATGATTCGCTGGGTTTCAGCTACAAAAAATGAAATAGCCAGGCTCATGAAAGCACTCAAAATAATTAATGTTGTTTAATGCCATAAAACAATAGACATAGTATATTTGGTCGATTGGTACAGACCGTATCTGCAGGTTACTTGTTAATGTTTTTACATGTCCTTATATGCTATGTTAGGAAACTACCTATTACTTATGCGAGCTTTACTGGGCTCATGTTTGTAAGACGACCCTGTAACCATAGATTTCTGCTCAAAACCCACAATGATGCAGCCTTGCTAAACAGGAACAAATTAACATCTGTTTATAATCCAGCATCTAGTTAAGACACACATCTCAAGCAAATACAAGCATCAGCAGAAAACTTATAGGCCAAGCAGCACATTATCACACTGAAAGAACTTTTTAGCATGAAGCCTTGAATGATCTTTTTTTGAGGTTCGTAGCCTTGGCTGTGCTGCCAATATATTGTGAGACAGACTGTAGGGGTTGGTGTACTCAACCGACAACTACAAAGCGACCTTATATGTTCGTGCATTCTGTAAATCACCTTCTCTATTAAACAGACTAAAGTTGCACCTAATAGCACTAAATTGTAAGTTAATGTACAGGAATATATAAGTGTCAGTCTACTTGTACCTGGCATCTAAAGCACATATAAAATTCATATGTATATCTATATACTATATTCCGGTAATAATATGGATCAACCCAAAAAGCATGCGAAATTCAGCAGCAGTGATGCCTATCCTGGTCGGGCAGCAAGCTTTGCTTCAAAGCTGATCAATGTTTCTCATGTATATTTGCACTCTGTTTGTATGCTTGCACTAAGCTGGCTATGGCTCAATGCTAAAGGCTGAGCATCTGTGTAGAAGTATTTGTGCATACAACTTACGTCGTATAGCTTCAGGCCTATGTAGACAACATTGGGGAACCATAGCACAACGAAAATGGACAGCCAGACTTTGCTTTCCTTGCGAATCTGCAGTAAACGGGAGAGAAGGAGAGACAATTTCTTTCCAGCACATGCTTGTAGGTGTTATAGTAATACTCAGTTAAGCTATTTAGGTATAAAGTAGCCATAGGAACACACAGCATTTACTTTGTAACACACAGTTGTTTGATCACTTCAGCATGCAGAATACATGAAGAAAACAGGTTCACGTGAAGTGATTAGAGTCATATGCAAAGCCATGCAGCACTGTGCTAAGTAACTATGATAATGTGAACCACAGAAAAAATTGGCGCATTCCACGCCCAGTGAGAGTCGATGATATGCGAAACACGAATGAGAATTGTTGATATGTAACTTTAAAATCAGCAAAACACTTCGAAGTGGATGTAAATGATGCCGTACACGACTTCTGTGTCATGATTATCATGTTTGGATGTGTCGTGTACCTTCGTCATCTATTCACGTCACGTGATACCAAATTTAGTTTATGTGAAGCTAGCAAAATGGCCGCGGGCACGCTGTGAGCGTGGTATGTTGTCATGTTCCTACACGACACACGTGTCAGGATTATCATGTTTGCACCAGTCATATATTTCGTCATTCATTGACGTCACGTAACACCAAATTTGGTATATGTAAAGCCAACAAAAGGCCCGCGAGTGCATCATGAAGGGTCCAATATACTCCAATGTAGCTTTGACGCGCGAGCACACTGGGCAAAGTGACGCTACGTTAGCAAAACGGGAGCACTTATAGTCTGACGCCAGGCGCCACCCGACGGCAATCAGCACAGAATGCGACATGCTGCATTTCGCGCCGATGCGTTATACAGACAACACTGCGTCTCCCTCTTTCTGTGACGGAGCAATCGGCAACAGGCATCGCATGCCGAATGATTGGAATTGAAATTAGAATTTTATTGCTCACACTTGTTTCATAAAGTTTGCACACACTCTGTGGACCCATAGCTATTAGCTAGTTTGGGTCCAAAAATATGCATTTTATCACGGCACTTCGGAAAAGCATAACTAAGGAAGACATATATTATCTAATAAAGAATTTGAAAAGAAGCAGTACAGTACATGTAATAACCACACAAAGAAAAAAAGAAACTGTTAACACAGGAGAAAAAAAGAATGACCACTACTAACATATTAAAATTAGGACAGCCATCACACTGAACATGACTGGTCATTATTAAATCAGAACATTCTTCTAAATAGTATTGTTCTAGTGCTTTGGTAAAATTTGAACACACTTTTATATAAAAAAGTATAGCATTCAGATTTTAATACCAGAGAACTGTAAAATCGGTTCGCCATATGCATTGTTAGTTCATGGAATATTCCACTTACCAAAGGTTTGTTGTCTCGTAAAACGAGAAGAGGCGGAAAACATCGGCACAGTAAAAGGGTGGTCGTAATTAATAATGGTATCGCATGCATCCTCCGTGCAATGGAGATGGGCAGGTTGTTTCATCTATGCTTCAGCAGCATTCCTCACTAGCATTTGCGAGATTTTATCAGCGGGTTTAGCATACAGCGTGCGTACAATAGTTTTTGATTCAGGCTTTATGTGGAACATGAAAGCCCGTAGAGAGCGTTCACATAATTCTTCTCACAATAAAAAATATACAAAAACCATTGAAGCAAGCTGGCCTTTCTGATTGAGAGCTGCATCGTCTTTGCTGTAAATAATTTGTCCGTTGGGAGAATGATATAGTCTGGAGCCTCTTCTTTTGGTTCTGATCTCCATCCCACTCCACTACACTTCCCACTAACATTCTTACAGGCTTGACACGTATGTCTTCATAAAGCACGTGTGCAATATGTGAGTGCTAAGCGTTGAGCTTATTTATCAGGATTTCGAGCTTGTGTGCTACACACTGTTATTTCCACTTGCGCAATCGGAAACTCACAAAATGCAGTGAAATCACAAGTTCATCGCGCGTGATAATCATCCGAGATATGAGGAAGAACGGGGGAGAAGGGGGGAACGATAACTGATATCTCTGGGACATGGATCCTGTTCTGGCGCCACGAAGAGCGCCAAAAGAATGAGAAACACCTAGAGAGAATAACACGCTCAATTGTGTATCTTCGAAAGCTGTGTTAGGGCCCTTATATCAGAGGGCATGCAAACACGGACACTGGAGAGCAGTCAAGACACCGCAAAATCTTGAAGCTGCAGAAAAGAAGGTGAAGTGATGTATTTTATTCCCGAATTCCCTGTTTGGGTTAAAATAAGACAAATGGCAGCACGCCGCACTTATTGCCCGGCGACGATGGTAGGGGCGTGGTCTCTCTTGGAACTTCGGCGGCGGTGCGAATGACGTGAGCAGAAACGGGCAGCAACGCACAGCACTACCTCGTATGCATTTTCTTGTCAACCTGTATATTACTGTAGGCATACTGGTGTCTCTTATATGAATGTCCCTTATAAAGGGGTTCGACTGTACACGAGTATGAAACACTATAATATGAAGATCTGCAGTTTCATGGATGGGTTCACACCACATCCGTTGGAGGTTATAGGTTTTATAGAACCCAGCCTGCACTACAAATGAATTATCGATACCCTACGACCATGCAGAGGTATTTAAAAGGGGGTTAGGAGGTTTGTACTGTGGCATTCTAAACTATCATTCAGGTGGTGAGGTTCTTTTGCGGTCCCCTTCTCAAGACTTTAGACCCCTTGGCACGCAAGCACCCAGATGGTGCTATGCCTGCACTTATTTAACTAAAAAAGCATACTGTGTCGTTTCTATGCTGCCTCCCATAACTGTAGGGCAATTTCTGCTACATCACCACTAGTGGCTGAACCAGGAATACTATTGTGCTTTCATTCCACACGTAGCAAAGCAACTGACATAAACATGATGCCAAGAGGAGTTTTATCAGAATCCTTAAAATGGAGAAGATTTGCTTTCGCTCTGTAGTTACCCTAACACATGTCGTCACTGTAAAGCCAAGTAAAACAGGGCTGATAACAGTGAGAGCAATGCTACTGTCAGCTGCACAAAAAGCACATTATCTTTTGAGCTGCCCCACAACACACTCACATATAATATAAGTTTGTATAAATTCCAATGTTACATCCGATCAGTGAGTCTGCCATAATTTTCTTCTGACCAAGTATGGATCTAAGATAATAATTCCCCTGGGAAATCTTTGTGGCAGGTTCGACATTGTCAACATGATAGAGCTATCCACAGGTTCAATTACGCAGAAAATAAGCTGGCAGTAAATGGTCTGAATTAAAGCATAGGTCTTCACTGTTATAGTATTGCTCCAGCATAACATCATAAGAAACATTAGTGGATGACTCAGTGATTCGCCGTTCATGTCCCCGACTGCTAGGTCAAGGGCATTTACACTCATCAGACAAAAAAAAAAGCAGTGGTTTATCCAGTTCCCTACGGGAGCACTCTTCACAGCCGGCACTTGTGGCACATTTAAGCAAGCTTGTAAAAGCTATTTCATGAGACCGCCACATAAGTTCACAACCAGTAATTGATTTGTGGGGTTTAATGTCCCAAAACCATCATATGATTATGACAGACGCCATAGTGAAGGGCTCCAGAAATTTCGACCACCTGGGGTTCTTTAACGTGCACCAAAATCTGAGCACACAGGCCTACAGCATTTACCCCTCCATCGAAAATGCAGCCACCGCAGCTGAGATTCGGTCCCGCCACCTGCAGGTCAGCAGCCGAGTACCTCAGCCACTAGACCACAGCGGCGGGGCTCACAGCCAGTAATGTTCACGTGCTGTTTACAATTTCTGAAATATATACATTGTGATAAAAAACATCGACTGTGAAATAGACAATTATGGTACTACATTGCACACGATATTAAAGAATAAAAATGCAAATGTGCACAGATAGTTCACTATACTTACAGTGCATTCCCCAGCAATGGCCCCAGCCAGGGTCACAACTGGTCCAACAGCCAGCACAATGATTTCGACGTGACTCACATCTGTACCGTGGTTCATGACAAAGATGAGCATGGTGCCCTAAATGAAAGGATTCATTTATTTCACATGTGCTTTGCCTCTTGTTTAGCCATAACCATGTCTAAACCATAACCATTCAGTGCTATCACTGAATACAACCCACAATATTAATGAGAACTAATTAAATAGAAGGCTAGGGAGAGTATAGGAGATGTTTTCAGTAAGCATAATAAAAGTGTAAAGAAAGTAACGTGAACAAAAAGATAAGTGGCTGCTAGTAGGGACCGAACCTGCAATCTTTCAATAACATTTTTGATGCTCTACCCCTGTGCTACAATCCTCTCCGTCCACTTTGTGGGGTAAATATGAACATTTAAACAAGGGAGTGTTAACGCCATCAAAAGCCATGATGGTGAGTGCGGACCACTCTTTTTTCGTCAGCTAATGCCATGAAACATCGTGATTTTTTTAGAAGCTTGAAGAAGACAAACATTCTCTTGCATATACCTTAAAGAGACACTAAAGTAAAACAATGCCTTGGTTTAGCTTAATACTCCGAGAACTCTAATGTTTCACTATCATAAGTTCACTATTAGAGGAGGAAATCAAGGTCGAAGTTCCAATTTTAAATTTCATGCCCAAACTTTCGCGAGCAACGTCACAAACGTCTTTTTCGTATTTTTGTGACATGGGCTCGATGAAATTTTCTGAAATTTGGTCTGTTATGTCTATTGCGCACACTAATGCAAATATCACTCATTTTTACCAATTGGAAACTTCGTAGGACCCAGTAGATACCGTCAAAATGTGTGAAGGCACAGTGTGAAAATCCAAGGTCTCCACCTGCATTTTTATTCTTGCGTTTTCTTGCTTTGTCTTGTGCTAAATGTAGAATATTTGGAGCTACACCTAACAAATTCATCTCTTTTTTCTCGTTAGTGTCCCTTTAAAGGCAATTTTTTCCACATGTCAAGGTAATGGTGCTTTTATGCTCCTGAGACACTCCTGTCACGCACCCAATATATGAAATGCTCAGCAAACTTGTAAATTATTTTTAATAAAATGCAATATTGAAACTGAAACCCAACTGAGCACACTGTCTACGCATCAAATACTATTTGGTATAAGGCATGCTGGCCCCACTGGCGTGGAGTATGAAGAACTATGAAAGCCAGGACGAGCAGGCACTCAGATCAGACATAAAAGCGCCTAGCAACAGCTGACATTTGTGAGACTAACAGGGCCTTGGAGCTATCAAACAGCGGTGACTCAGATGTATATGACTTCGGCGAGAAATGATCACAACAAACGTGTGCCGTTTTTGCTCGGTTACCAATTGTCCCACCTGATCGTACTGATCTACTTTTCGAGGAGAACACGGAAAGCTCGGATGGCAAACTCTCAGCATCTTTTGCGAGTGGTTTCTGCAGCCCACAACGCAATACCAACTACCACCCATCACACACCCACCACAAAGAACAGAAAATCGCACGCCGCACCAGCGAAGTGCCGAGAAAGCACCACAGGGTAAGGAACGAAGCTTTTCCGTGCCAACCACCACCACCGTTGCATTATGGTCAGCACAGTAAATGCTGCAGCAGCCAAAGTTAGCGATGCCATTGGCTGCGTCACTTCCATTGACTTGCCAAACATGACGTCACCAAGGCAATCTTTAAAATTCATCTATAAACAATCAGCCCATCTCTCAAACCTGCGATTCGGCATAAATGATGAAAAAGTGCAAAGGAACATACCCAGAAAATTTCATTGATTTCGCATAATCACTGCGCTTAGACATTAAACGGACTCCGGTGCATTTTCGACCATACTGAGATAACGCTGTTTTCAAATAGTATTGACCGTCCTGCAAAAGCTAGGGTGATTTGTTTTGCTCAGGAACTTGTTAATTTTTTAAATTAAGCAATAAAGGGCGAGTCAAAACAGAAATTAAAATGAGCTGCTCCGCCATCCATGGTGGGTATTGGATGACGCCACGAGAGTCCGTCGCTGATGACATCAGGAAATCCGCTATACCCCACCACGGCTCGTCAGGGAGTAAACATAGCTCCCATGTCTCTTCTGACGCGTGAAAAGCAAGTTGGCGGTGTCATCCGACGCAGAATCAAGCTGCGCCAGCACGTCTGGACTTACCAGTGACATGTTCAGGGATGATTGCAGCTGCTATCTGAGCAAGAAAGCATCGCTTTTTGATTTCGACCCGCCGGCGCATGAGCATCTGACATGCACCAAATCGATTTCCTCATTGCTCAATATTGTAAGACCTGATGTCAACGATGACTAAGACGTCGTTTGCAGCTGGCATAACTAAACTGTGCTCGCATCGCCGTCGCCTTGCAAAAGAAAGTATGCACCAAATCGATTTCCTCATTGCTCAATATTGTAAGACCTGATGTCAACGATGACTAAGACGTCGTATGCAGCTGGCATAACTAAACTGTGCTCGCATCGCCGTCGCCTTGTAGAAGAAAACATGCACTGGATCCTTCTTCTGGGAAAGGCAGGGTTCTTGGAAAAGAGTAGGCCCTTATGCCACATACACAGGGTGGCCCACATTTACAAGTGTGATTCCAGAATCTGCAACGAACTTTAAAATTTATTTTCTGAAAAACTAAATGACTTACGGTGGTATAACTTGGCACATATTGCCATGGTACCGACGAGAACATATTTTCAAAGCTTTATTGAAATCGGTAAATGCCAAAATGACGCCGGAGTTCAAGGCCAGTGAAGAACCCCCGAGGTCCAAAAATTGTTATGAAAAAAAAAAACGAAAACTTTTGCTAAGTGAAAATGCTGCCATAAAAATTTTGTGAATACGTCCTATAACAAGGAAGTTAGAAAGGTTAGAACATCCATTTGTGTTGGTTTCAAATTTTCGCGAAGCTGCTTGCCACCCTTCTCCGTCATAGATAGGGACGGGGAATGTGTCGCCAGTCATCATGACGCCACCCACTTCGGCAACGTGACATGACATCAGCAATACGTCATCGCCACGTAACCAACGACCAAGAAGGGCATCCCCAACGTGAGCATGTGTCATAGCGGCACAAGGACGAAGAGTGGTTCGAGGAGCACCTTTCCCCTGGTGGTAAAGAAGCGAGGTGCCTCTTTATTTCGGGAGCCTTTCGTTCTGGCAATATTGCTTCTTCCTGTAGTCTAGGGCTCCGCAGAACAGCAGAGGGCAGAACAAGAAAATGAAAATACGAACTGCCCGGCTGGAACTGCATCACCGCAGGGCTAACAAGCCATTTAGTAGGGCAAGGGACTTGTAATCGACGGGCTCAGTGATATGTGAAGTTGCCCATGGGCAAGCCTGCTTCACTACGTGTACGAGAAGGATTGAAGGATTGATCAGGCAAAGGAAATAGGCGTGAGGATTGTTTTTTGAAATGGAGAGTCTGCACAGTGTGCAGCGCTGTAACATTGGAAAAATGTGGTCGCCGCATTCTACTATTAACAACTGATGACCTTGTTTGAGGCGTGTAAAAGAAAAAAAATTGTAGCCTATTGAATGGCCCTTTAAGGCATCCAGCCAGCCAGAACGGTACCCTTGCCATAAAGGAACAAAAGAAGAAAAATTTTAAGGGCTCGTTTTTCGTTAGCTGCCATCTAGTAAAAAAGATCACGTGTTTTATAATGCACACAGGGAGTGTTCCAAACGTTCTGGCATTGCTGCTGGCTAACATGTCCATGTTTAAATGCACAGATATACCCCATAAAATGAATGACTGCCACTGTAACTCAGCTGGTAGAGCATAGGACGTGTTATTCGAAGGTTGCAGGTTTGATCCCTGCCAGCAGCTATTTATCCTTTCGTCCATGCTACTTCCTTGACTTATAATACATGATATTTACAACAAACAACATCCTCTGTACTTTCCTTAGCTTTCTTATTTGTTAGTTATAATTATCGTCATGCTTAAGAATGCGAAACCAGTCCCTCCTTTTGTTAACCTACAAGCTTGTCATATATATGGAATTAAAATAATTTTACATAACTATTGTAACTAAATGCAAGCTCCAAATCAAAAACACTCCAGATTAAGAGAAACACTTCATATAAAAAAAAACTGTGTAGTGTTTTTTTTATCATGTTACCACACTGTATTCACCCACCGTGCCTCTGCATCCCGAAATGTAACTGCTGTGGGATGCTGGAATTGAAATCTTTACCTGTCCCATGATGTTAGAGAATTTACTAAGTGTTTGTGCCCACTGTATTCTGAACTTGTCAATTGATATATAAGTAGCAACTTAAAGCAACACAGAAGCCGAGATATTGAGAGGGATATAGTCAATTTTTAAAGTGGATGCTGCACGACTGAGCGAGATGCAGAGCACTTCGCGATGCCAACATCAATGCAGTGTCATAGCAGCTCGGCGCTAATTGAAATTGAGACTAGGTGCTCAAAAACGTCTCTAAATAAATAACAGTCCTGCACTTGCACAAAGGAGGTTTCCAGTCATGGTAAGTGGATCATAGGCTACCTATTGCAAGAAAAAAAAGAAAGAAAAAGAAGAAAAAGCTCACTCCACACATACATAGGCCAAAGAAACATAACATGATTGTAGTACCAACTCCTTGCAAGCACTTCCACTCTCAAGTCTCAAAGTACTCTACACCTGCAAAGCCAGACGTCTCTTTTTTTTTCTCATTTTTTTTATTAATCCACTGCCACAGCCCCATCTGTGGGTTATCCGGCTTACAGACAAAGAAAAGTTGTGCCAGGCTCCCACCTGTAACTGCACGTCGAAGAAGATGAGAGAGGAGCAGAGGAAAAGCCATCCGAGCATGGCTTGCAAGTCTTCCTTGGCATTGATGCGAAAAAGCAGCCTGCGCTCACTCCAGTAACTATGGGATACTTTCCCACCGAGGTAGATGATGCCAAGTAAAAAGAAGACAGCCACACCTAGTCGCACCTGCATGGGACATGAGCTGGTTGGCATCCTGAACTGCTCTAGCCTTCGCGTATTAGCCCAAAGACGTATCTGGTATGGATATCAAATTCTTTACTCACATTAAATGCCAACAAGATGTAAATTAAGAAGAGCAAGGCTTCAAAAGATGAAAAAGTCTTTCAACAAAACTGGTCACAGGAGCTGGTGTTTCGGCAATGGTACTTGTCTTTGTCAACGTTAGAGATGCTGCCTTGATGAAGACAAGTTCCCTTGTTGAAATGTTGGCTCTAGTGACACCCCCTGTTTAAAGATTTCTTTAATCTCTCTATTATTTATTTACCATAGCTAAAAAGAATATGAAAGTCCATAAAGACTTAAGAAAATAAAAAAAGGAAGCTTTGGAGAGTTCTTTGCCAAGTTTATTATGCAAGTGCATTCACTGTACCTTTTTCTGAATTGATGCTCGAGCAGTCTGGCTTGGAGAGACAACGTTGAGGATCAAATACACCAGTAGAAGAATACTGCTAAAGATGAAGACAGCAATTTCATGGTATCGTTCCTTCAGTATTCCATGCACGATGTAGAAGAAACAGAATACTAGAAAGAAAAACAACCAAGAACACTGGTGTCAGATTAGCAAATGTGATGAATCCCTCTTGGCAACTCTGGTTAGGTGATCCACTGAAAGGAGCCGTAAACCTACTTTCTAAATAATCATTGACTGACGTCAATATTGGAGTTTATTGCCTAACTAATTTATCGCTGTAAACGTTTTTGAATTTGTCAAGAATGGGCGGGATTTGCCGCGTGCTTCAAGAGCTTTTCCTCGTCTGCCGTCCTTACGAGCTTACTGTAAGCTACACAGGGGCGATAACAAAGGGAAAGAAACCACGTCTGGGGACTTTGAAGCATGTCGTGTAGTGAACCTGATCCAAACTCCACTCATGCCAGCTATTGATCAACGGCAGCAAGTCACTGCATGATGTCGTATGTGATGGCTCTCCACATAGTATGAGTATGGGCCTCTGTATGAAGGAATGGCACTTGAGAAATTCAAACTTAACAATCCACTTGTGAGCTTTCCTGGCCACACGTACACGACTGCAAGTTTCGGCCAAGCTCATCATAATAGCACCTGAATTCCACTGTATGTGTTTTTTCAACAAGTATGAGAGATTGTTCAGAGCCCTCTTAAGAAATTGGTGATAGCTACCTGACAGAGCTTGTACACCAGTATTAGCCTTTTCTACATATATCTTGCAGTAAGTTCATTCATATAGCACGTGGTCATCAAGGAAAGTTATTAATAAGAAAGTCATACGTGCACACGTGCACATTTGCAAGGAAGCATTCCCAGTTAATAATAAGCAGGGTTCCCACAGGTGGCTACTTTTCGCCAAATTTGCGAATATGAAAGGCCCGTGGCGACCTAAAATTTTGAATGGCGACATGGCGAATTTTCGGCTTAATTCTCGACTGTGTTATGCATTCTGTACTTAGTGTCTTTAAAGCGAATGGGCGACATTTTTTCCCTTTTTCGTAGTTTCAGACCTACCAGTAGAATGAGCACTTTACACGCAATTTAGTGCACCTGTCCTATTTTTCATGTGTATCTACTAATTCACCTAAATCCTAGGCACTGGCACACTAGTGCATCTGCCAGCAACCTCCCAGCAAAATTTAGGTCAGTGGACTGCTTCCCATGCCACGAGGCGGTGGTGTTATACTATGTTTTTAGGTACTTTAATAAGAGCTTTAAGCTTCTTCGAAGTTTCGCCTCAGAAGTGGCTAGGTGACAGTAAGGTCACATGTTCTGACAACAGCTCCACCTGTCGTAAATAGCTTGTCGACTTCTTCACTGCTGCAGTACTCCCTAATTTGGTATGTTGAGTTTAAATTTGTTATTGACATGCTTTTCAAGTGGGTGAAGAAGTTGGGCTTCTTTGGGCAGCCTAAAGAAACTGCATTGAGGCGAATGTATGGCATAAGCATGACCACACAGAAAGCATGATGCAGACATTGCGACGATTACACAGTAATTTTGAGGTTATTTTCACTGCTTTGTAATTAAGTTCTTTAATTATCAGACACTCGATTCTACTGCAACGAAATTCTCTAAATCTGCATGAAGGCTATGCACGCCATCTCTCACTTGATGTAGCGAATGCTCCCTTCTGTATTTGCTACGACTGACCCATCACAAAGTTTTGTTATGAGGCACCAGCATTCAGGTACGCTGCTAATGCATGCATGCCCTTTGTCAGCGCTCCTATGGTCCCATGGTTAAGGGGAGAGGGTAAGCAAAAATATTGAAGAAAATCATTTTTTCTTCTTTTTGCGTTATTTGAAATATGTAGCCTTTTCTGAACCAGAATCAGTCGTTTGTTTGTCTTAATATGATTTTCTTTTCTGTGAAAATGACATATTTCAAAGCTTGAGCGCAGCCTGCTATGCCTCCATTCTAACGTAGCAAGGGATCCCTTGCGATTCAAGCATTGTAGCCATATGAAGAAGTTACAGTTTGCAAGCAGGAGTGCACATAGCACATTTAGAAAAGAATGGGGCCAGAACAGCCAAAACGAAAAAAAGGAGAGGCATCAAGCTTTCTGTAAGGTTATCTATACCTGGTCGGGGACGTCCTACTGGCGTCATAACTGGCAAGCACCAAAGCTATTATTGTTGGGCCATTAGAATATACAGAGCCAGCTTTGAGGACATGCGAAAAGCTATCCAGTCCACATATATTTTCTCATGCCATCAAAGGATACCAATCAATTCCACGGCCTATGCTCGAAGGACGCCAGAACTTGATATTGATTCAACAAAGCCCAGTTGAATGGTGAACCATTCGTTTATAAAGAACACCTTCGAGCATCTGTTATTGAGGCTTTTACGCCAAATTATCTGAAACTAGCTCATCGAGAATAACTAGCTAAATGCCTCCGTAGGAAAATTCAAAACCAGAAGAAGTCGAATTGTCATGTGGGAGCGCGCTCCAAAAAAGTTTTCCACAGGCACCAAACACTGTAAGTATGCCATCTTGATGCTGTGTTCACTTTTAATGATGGCAATGTAGCCCTTGTAAATGTGCTTAACTATTTTGGAATTTCGCCAAGGCACTGCACAGTGCAGTGCCTACACATCCTTGAACTGTGTCGACAGTACTCTGTTGACACGGCTGTATAGTAGGTGGCAAATGAGGCTCAAAAGGCAAGGCGTTTCAACACAGAAAGAACAAAATAATATTGGTGATAAGTATCTGGTTGGTGCTTACTGAACAGGTCCGTCAATTTTCTGCTATCTCGGTGTACTTTTGAAATAATGCAGATGTTCAACTTTAAATGTGATTATTTCAAGACATGCTTTGTTTGTATATATGTTCTTTTTCACAGCAACTACAGTATCTAGAATCATCGATTTTGACCAGTAGCTAGATAACGTCACAGGGAACACGCCGAAGAAGAATTATTGTCGTGTGAGGAAGTGCTTTTCTGTAACACAACATCTAGTAGCTACTACTTAGTGGTAATTAAGTGCCTGAATTTAAAAAATTATCAATATTACTGTTACAGTTTTCAGTACTAAATCTGCTTCAATAGACAGGGGAATGACTCATCACCACAATGAAAGTAAAATACTTACTGTAGCCCTTATGATTATGAAGGAAAAAGTAGTTCCCTAACATACATGGCGGGAATAGGGCTTACCCTGTTTTCTCAAGCAGGTGATGTGAATGGCATTGAAGAACGTGAATTAAATTCAGGGTTTACGAATGGTGCGGACCTCCACGCAGCTATACATAATTAGAAATCTTTACAAATAAGCAACCAAATTATATGTTCAGTGGCAACTTTATTGGTGATATTTGAAAAAAAAAATGGCACCTTTTGGCGACATTCTGCTCATCGTTTGGTGAATTTCACTCAACAGTCACTGGCAAACCTAATAATGAGGAGCAACTGAAAAAAGAAACTCTACTATGCCCAGGGTTGTCCTTCATGAGGAAGGGTTTTCGAAAGGTCATTGCAGTACCCTCTTATTATATCGATATGTATATGGGGCAGCTTAAAAGAAAACTAGACGACGCAAACCACCAGAAAAGGTGATTTTTTCCCCTGGTTGTTTGTGTTGTCTCACTTTCTTGTAACATGGCACAGCTATTGCACCCCCCCCCCCCCCCACTTCCAGACAGACAGACCAAAATTTGTGCCTTCGGGTATCCCAAGAAAGACTATTGTCTTTAATAACCTTACCCCAACACTTTACTGAACTACTATAAATTCTAAACATGTCCCCCCCCCCCTAACACCCTAACGGTGAAGGATAATTCGACAAGAGTTGAAGGGGGTCCTTGCTTGGTAATAGATGAAAATTGAAGATGGTGAAAGAAGAGAATGCACATTTGTGCTTATAATTAGATGTGTTATTGAATATGCATGTACTCACTGTTTTCATTTACCCTAGTTGGGTGAATACAAACAGTGAAAATGGTGGCAGAGGAGAAGACGCGCCATATTTTAAATCTACCAAAGAAGAGAGGGCGGCGCTTACACGTATAGGGGTGCTTTCTCAATATTTTACATTAAGTATGCCTAACATAAATATTATATAAGACGAGTACAATGAAAATAAAAATAAAAAATATGACCCAAGTGAATGTGCTGATCCTCAGAAAAGTTAATGAAAGCTAATACCATTCAATACACCTGGACAATAATTTTGGTTAAGATATTAATGTAAGTTAGTAAACAAATGCATGTGTGAGAGGATGTTGACTCTCCCAATTTAAACTAAACATGGGCAACAAAATTAAATATAAAAAACTAGAGAAGCACCGGAGGCGATGGTCAAAGCTATATCAAGCTCATGCCATGTGTCACATGTGGTGCCTGAAGAGATTACAAAAACAATGCTACAGCTGTATTGAAATGCCATAGCTTCAATAAATAACTTACATGATGTGAAGCATAACATAATGGCAAAAGTGTAATCATCCGTGTCCTTTTCTAGGCTTATGAGGCGTTCCACTGTGAAGCCTAGGGACACTAAGAGGCTCAGTGATGAAATGGTAAAAAATGCCCATTCTAATCGAGACACAGCGCTCAGTGGCTTGATCTGCAGGTAAAAAAAAGGCAAACATTCAAAGAAGATAGTTCATGCATCAGGAAATGCATAGGCAAAACCATGATGCTAGCTCGGACATTTGACATAGAAATCTAAGGCAGTAACATTTAAGTCTACTTTCACAGAACTTTCGTGCAGCTATGGTAAAGTACCACTTTCGAAGGCAGTGGCATTTTAAGCTCGAAGGAAGGTACACAGAAGTGTGCAAAAATGAGTGTGCACTCCAGACTCGTGCCTGGAATTATCATCATGATCAGCCTGACTACGCCCACTTCAAGGCAAACGCCTCTCCCATGATCCCCCAATCAACCCGGTCTTGTGCTTTTCGTTGTCGTGTTATACCCGTGAACTTTCTAACCTCATCAGCCCACCTAACTTTCCGTCTCCCCTTCGTGCGTTTGCCTTCCCTAGGAATCTAGTGAGTTACCCTTAATGACCAGCGGTTATCATGCCTATGTGCTACGTGCCCGGCCCATGTCCATTTCCTTTTCTGGATTTCAACTATGATATCCTTAACCCCTGGTTTGTTTTCTGACCCACTCTGCTCTCTTCTTGTCTCTTAAGCTTATGCCTATCATTTTCCTTTCTATTGCTCACTGTGTCATCCTCAATTTAAGCTGAACCCTCTTTGTACTCCTCCAGGTTTCTGCTCCGTACGCAAGCACTGGCAAAATGCAGCAATACACCTTCCTCTTGAGGGTTAGTGACAGGTTACCATGCATGGCTTGAGAATGCTTGCTGAATTTTATCGACCCCATCCTTATTTTTTTAGTTATGTCACTTTCATCGGTCAACTTCGTGGTTACTACCTGTCCTAATAGACATATTGCTTGACAACTTCCATCGTCTCTCCACCTATCGCAAAGCGCTGTTTTCTGCCGAGACTGTTGCACATTACTTTCGTTTTGTGCATATTAATCTTCAGACCTACTTCTCTGCTTTCCACATCCAGTTCAGTAATCATGAGTTACTCATCAAGGCAATGTCATGAGGAAATCGCGAGTTACTAAGATACTCTCCATTAACTCTTATCCCTAACTCTTCCCAATCTATGGTCCTGAAGACCTCTTGTAAACATGCGGTGAACAGCATTGGAGAGATCGTGTCTCCTTGCCTTACACCCATAGAGTTTCTCACCAATTTACCTAGAGGGAAATCTGGCGCTAGTGAGCTGCTGGATGCAAGGCAACGCCGGGAAATGTGAGCTTGGAACTTAACTCGGAATTGTATATCTTGAAGACGCGCCTGGCTTCATGTTAAAATGGTTTATTTCTTAATAAAAGAGCACATAATAAGTTGTTTATTTCTTGCCATCACAAAGAAACATGCTTTATTTAACACTAGAACCTTCTGCATCGATGTACAATTTTACGAAGCATAAGGAGTAACCAATGGCCTCTAAACTTAGAGCATTTCCTCTGCCACTTTATGTCGTCAGTTTCTTTTTTTCTCTATTTGATAATGCCGCAAAGGTGAGTGGGCTTTTTTTTAGAATATAATGCACGTGAATGCGATTCATTTATAAATGTTTTGTGTTAGAGAAGCTTTATTTACGCGAACATGAGTAGGACAGTTTCTTTGGTCGTGCAGGCGATTGGCTGCTACAGTTATCAGATCCTTAGAAAGCGCACTCCCCCCCCCCCCCCTAGGGTGAAGGACGATTCGACAAGATTTGGAGGGGGGGGGGTTGCTTGGTAATAGATAAAAATTGAAGATGGTGAAAAAGCTGCCACGAATAAAGAATGCACACCCATGCTTTTAATTAAATGCTTTTTTATTAAACATACATTCACTGTTTTCATTTGCCTTCATTGGCAAAAGAAAACAAAGAAAATCGTGGGAGGGGAGAAGACACCACATATCTGAAACCTCCCAAAGGACGGAGGGAGCTGCTTGCTCGGTTAGGGTCTTTGCTGCCCTTCTCTGTCCTATATTGTGCCAAACCGTAGTGCCACGGACACGCCAGTGTTTACAAGTAACAACATTGTTGATACAAGAACAAGGATATCTCATCAAAGCACAGTACCAGAGGTGGTGTTGTCGGTACATTGCTCATGAAATGAAACGAGACATTGAGACATTAAGTATAATGACTGGTAGGCGCAACTGCACGAGGTAAGTACTTCGTATGGCTACGAATCTGGCCATTAAATTGGATGTCAGCTCTTATGTAAGAGTATGAGTCAATATTACAATGGAAAGGTGGTGGATATGAAAGTCCTGCTAAAAACTCGATTCAATGAAGCGATGACCTCCCTTAAGTTTTTTTTTTTTTTGATTAAAAGGTTTGCAACTTTAGAAAAAGGTTTCTTGGTCCTTTAAAGTTTGAAATTGTAATATAGTGACACTCAAAAGCTACCATGGCATTGTATCCACCACTAACCTATGACTGCACGTGTGAAAAGTCTGTCGAGGTGTTCTGACTATTAAGGCTCGCATGTGGTTTGGGCGTTGTAGGCCAGGTACATGCAATTGAAATGCAAAGACAAGGAGAATTAATGTAGTGATTGAGTGAAGAGGCTGAGGGATAAAAGTGTGGCAGCTCGGGTTAGTTTGTATGACATGAGGATAGCTATAGCGCGAGAACGACGACAAAGAGACAAGAAAGACACGAGCGCTTGAGCTGGAAGTTAGCGCTCGTGTCCTTCTTGTTTCTGTGTCGTCGTTCTGTTCTCGTGCTAAAACTATTGTTATGAGGGACAAAGTTGCAGTGAGATGATCAGTCTCACCTGTAGAATAAACCATTAAACAATAGAGGCGACCATCGTGTTCCAGAAGAAGCATTTACAGGGACAATAAACAATTGCCACTATAGCTTTTTGGTATGTAAAAGTACTAATAACTGTTTAGTTTCTTGTTACATGCATGGATACCATGGGCAGCTTTGTCAAAAAAAAAATAAATCTAGGACCGCTAGACATGTTTTACAGTGATAAGACTATAGTACATGCTTGATGAACAACTTGCTTGCCTGCAAGAGTGGCTTACCATAGCATGAAGGCATACTGCTGTGGATCAAATGCTATGATACTTTGCTGCTTGCAGATTCAAGAATTCAAAACAAGCAATACTGCTGAGCTGTATGGTGCCAGCTAAACCTTGAAATGTAGTAGTACCAACCGTTGCAGTGTCACCCTCTTTATGAAGCATGTGCATTAGTATTGAACTTATAATTAATCCACTTTGGGGTCAGTAATGACTTAACCCAAGAAAAAAAAAAACTATGGCAAAAGAAGCACATTTAGTGCATAGCTTATCCATGGTTTTGCTTTCCTGCCAAGTGTGCAGTCTAGGACACTTACAGGCTTTTCAGCAATGGCTTTATGTTGCACTAAGGCTTTGCATGTATATAGTGCACAGGTCAACAGTATAAACAACAGCAATAAACAACAAATATACGCGGACCCTGGTGCGCTTAGATACTATGCAGTTTTGCGAAGGAAACAACATTTTGTTCGCTTGAACATATACACGTACGACGAAAACTCTCAGTGAAGCTTGACGGGTGTTTTGACGGACACATCGCATCAGTTTATATTGAAGACTACAAGAACTTCGAGAAGAAAAAGACTATAGTGCTGTTAGAAATTAGAATGCTCGCTGCGTGAGGCGCGCAATGCCATAAAAAAGTATGTTGTACCTTTTTAGAGCATTACAAGCCTGAACGAAAAGGACTATCGGGTTGAATGCTCGGCCAGGGCACCAAAGAATTGATAAGCAAGATTAGAGCGCGCGCATTTGCAAGCCGGGAATCAAGATTTCCCTAAAAACAGTCGAAAGAGTTTGTTTTACCTACATAATAGTACCGTTAACGCGTACGGGCGTTTTTGTCAACAACGAAGTGATTTGACACCAGCTGCGCGATCAAGGGTCACAAGTCACCAACGTCACGCGTGATCTTGTGAACGGCATTCGGCGCGACATGCGGTGCTTGCAGTACGCATTGCGCGGCATTCTAAATGTAGACGTCGGTGAGCGTGCACCTGACGCACCCCACCGACCGCGCCATCGAGAGCAGCTGTTGCTGCAGCTAAGTACTTTACCGGCCCAAAAAGAGTAGTGTTCCGTAGATCCGGGCCCGTCGGTATTCCCAGCTGACCGAAACTGACCGGCGGGCTCTCACGTCCCGACGCTGAAGCGCTCGCTCCGGACCTAACGGCATTTTGGAGGCTGCCCATCGTACACGGGCGTTGTGCGCGCACACCCACTGACAGCAATCGCTACTTCTCAGGCTCCGGCGGCGTGCGAGCGTGGGCAGCGTGCGCCCTCCGCTGTCTCCCTTCGTAAACGCTCGGACAAATGCCGCCAGTGCGGCGCGGTGTTGTCACATGCGTGCGCCTCCGCAGTTAGTGGCGCTCGATTTGAATTTGCCACGCGCAGCAGCGAAGGCGACTGCCGTATGATACATACGGCGATCGTGTCTGGTCTGTCACTTTCGCTGCTGCGCGTGGAACTGTTGAACATATTCCGGCAGAACACAGCATGGTATGTGCACCAAAAAAGTCCGAATGGATGGGATTTCTCGGAGGAAACTACCGCTTCAGGCGTAATGAGCATTTTCAGTTAGAAAACAGCATGCTTCCTCAAAGGAGCAAAATGCGGGTATTGGACCTCTCGATCCAAAGTAGCAGGCGAGCGGATTACACTATCGCAACCCTGAAAACGACAGTGATGCAAATAGCTCGGATACTTGAAAGAATCGCCAAGAAAAGCACAGGCCTGCAAAAAAAAAAAGCACTCGTTTAAGCCTAATCATAAGTAGGATAACATACCCTCAACCCTATAAAAACTCAAGCTGCTCAAAAAAAGTAACAGCTTTGCCACAAAGGTGAAGCAATGAACGCGATCGCAACAAATTGGAAGGTGACGTGCAGAGTGACAAGCAGATCGTAACGTTCCCCGCGTTTCTCACGCACAAATGACGCACGAAACGTACTCACAGGTACAGATGAACGCGAATAAGCGTATCAGTTGTTACTTCGCTGTGTCTGAAAATCGCGCTCTTTTCGCAAACGGATGCTGTGCAACAATTGCAGTGACCTTTGTGCACCCACTAACTACAACAGAATCGTTCTCACGAAACCCAAAGGCTAGCCAAGACGTACGATTCTCGCCACAGCAAGATTTCCACTACACTGCACATCTCCAACCCCCGTGCTCCAGAGCAAAAGGTCCGTCTCACTAATTGGGATACATTTAGAAAACAACGTGCTCAGACTGACAACAATGGGATACATTTAAAGGAATGGCTACAGTGCCTGCAAGCTGACCTTGATAAAGCGTGCAAGAGGATAAGCACTACAACCGCAATCCCAGATGTCGACAGGCACCTTCTACACCTGTGAGAAGCACGCAGAAGCCTAATAAAACGCTGGCGTAGGCAGAGACACAATCGCAAGCTTAAACTTCGCATTGCTAAACTCACGTTGCGAGCCGAACAATGCGCCACAAAGCTCACGAGGAACAATTGGCACAACTTTTTTTAAGTTCACTTAATGGAACACTAAACACTGCGCGCACGTGGGCCATACTAAGAGCCATTGTTGACACGAAAAGTACTCAGTCCTACACGAGCAGTACCATCCAAACACTTCTTCACAAGCAGGATGGGGATGACAACAGCATCTTACAGACGCTTCAAGAAAAGTACATCGCTGCAGACCCTCAGCCAAAATATAAAAACTACCCATATACGGAGTCAATACTGCTGGATGCTGATATCACTGTGCACGAAGTTCGAGCTGCCCTTCTGAATATCAAGCGCAACACAGCACCAGGGAAAAACAACATCCAATACTCTCTCATACGAAACCTCAACGACGAAGATCTAGAACAGCTCACAGATTTTTACAACACTGACTGGAAATCCGGAACGTTACCCCAGGAATGGAGACATGTCGAAATAACACTAATTCCTAAGTCCGGCAAACCACTAGAGCTTGGAAACCTGCGGCCAATCTCGTTGACCTCTTGCCTCAGTAAATTAATGGAGCATGTTGTCCTCCAAAGACTGCAACCATATTTTGAGGCCCAGGGATTTTTTCCGGACACACTGTTTGGGTACCGGGCCCATCTTTCTACGCAAAACGTACTTCTCCAACTAAAAGAGGAAATAATGGACAGGCTCAGCTCTACGCAAACTAGAGCTCTGCTTGCCTTGGACATTCGTGGTGCGTTTGACAACGCCTCGCATGGCCTAATACTGGAGAATCTCGCATCAACACGCTGCGGACGACGAGTTTACGACTATGTGAAAGCATTCCTAACAAACAGGACGGCAACTATAGAATTAGGCTCTCTTCGCAGTGACATCATTAAGCTCACGGGTAAAGGCACGCCACAAGGATCGGTGTTATCCCAGACACTCTTCAATATCACCATGGCTAAGTTACCGCCTCTACTCGCCACCATTCCAAGTCTGCGACATGCTTTATACGCAGACGACGTCACTATATGGGTGACCAAAGGCTCAGACGGACAAATACAAGATGCCCTCCAAGAAGCAGTAAATACAGTTCAAGCATACGCACGAGCAGGTGGTCTAACGTGCTCTTCAATCAAGTCGAAATTTCTACTTATTCGTCGTTCCCAGTGAAAGCCCGACAACAGCCCGCAAATCACAGACACCTTAGAGGACCATGTAATTCCGTGCGCACAGATACTCAGCGTCCTTGGCCTTCATTTACAAGCTGATCTCAAGGCAACGCACACCATGAAAATATTAGAGCAGCAACTTTCTCAAATCACGCATATGATCTGCCGCATCACCAACCGAAGGCATGGACTTCAGGAACAAGACATTCTACGTACATTTAATGCCTGCATAGTAAGTCGCATCACTTACTACGTGCGTTATCAAACCCTAACGCTTGCACAAGAGAAAAGACTGGACATTCTCCTCCGTAGAGCCGTCAAGGCGGCGCTTGGACTACCTACGTACGCATCCAACAACCATCTCCTAGCCATCGGTGTACACAACAACCTGAGGGAACTAACCGAGGCACAACGTAATAGCCAGCTACGAAGACTCTGCAGCATCCAAGTGGGAGAGCGACAACTCGTCAGGCTAGGGTACCGTCCAAATCGATGTGGATACAGCACACCAGGGAAACAGCTACCCACTGACTTCCGAGCAAGAATTACAGTCGCGCCACTTCCACGCAATATGCACCCTGAGCGCAACGCTCAGCGCCGGCAGGAAAGGGTGAAAAACCTCACGCGCCTCTTCAATCAGTCTCCTCCAAACACTCTCTTATACTGCGATGCCGTAGACACCCCTCCCGCAGTTTTACAGTTGGAGCAGTGGTGAACAATGATCATGACGTAGTAGCCTCAATCAGCGTACCTACAAGGAACATATCTGAAGGCGAAGAGTGTGCCGTCGCTCTGGCGATTTCCCACGCTGCCATAAACCTTCCTCACGCAGATGTTATCCTAATCTTTACAGACTCAATGGATACCTACCGTGCCTTCACACCGGGTATTGTCTCACAGCACACACACCGAATTTTGAACTCCACATTCCACACGCCACACAAGTTCCGACTTGTCTGGACCCCTGGGCACGCCTCTCTCCCCGGTCATGACTGCGCTCATGCAGCTACCCGAGCACTCACTAACCGGGATCCGGAGGAAGAGCTGTCCAACCCAGGTGAGGAGGACACAAACATGGAACTTCTAGGATATCGAGACACTCTCGATTACTATAGACGAGAACGCATTTGGTACCCTCCACCACACCACACGCTCACACGAGAAGATGCAACTGCGGAGCATCAATTCAGGCGAACACGTTTCCGAACCTCTATTTCCTCCACATCCTCCATCCCACTTCTTACTCTGACAAACGTCCTGGCTGTGGAGCAGTACCGACGTTATTTCACGTAACGCTGGAATGTCAGCGTCCGCCAGCCGGGTGCTCTGCCATCTCCTCTCCTATTCCTATACCCTACAAGACTGGGAGGCCATGCTGCGCGATGAAAGCCTGAGTGGCCAGCGGGTGCTTGTTCAGCGGGCGCGGGACGCAGCAGCAGCTGTTGGAGCTCTGGACTGAGAGCCCCACCCGACATTTTTCTATGCTTGAAATAAAAAGTTTCTCTCTCTCTCTCTCACCAGTGTTACATGGTGTCTTTAAGGAAGCCTACACTATCAAAGCATTACTACCTTCATTTGCCAAGACGCACACTATTCTAGTACTAAAGACAGATGAAGAAGCAAAATTAAAATTACTTTCGTCATATAGGCCCATTTCGTTAACGAACACTGAGTATAAAATACTCATGAAAAATTGGCAGGTAGATTGCAGTCCGTAATCACCGAAATAGTAGGGGAGCACCAAACGTGTGGCATCAAGGGGCGTTTAATATTGATGAACACACACAATGCGCAGTGCCCTTGAAAGTTGCGATGCTTCTTATTCTCATGTTGCGGTCCTCCAGCTTGATTAAGAGAAGGCGTTTGACTGCGTGCCACATGACGTGCTGTTCTCCACACTTGGAACAAGTCAAGGTTGGATCGCTGATTACAGAGGGCATAGTCTTGGCGTATAAGAACTGTAAAACGTGACTAATCATTAACAGGATCCCGAGGTCTCCCATTAAGCTGGAACGTTCTGTACACCAGGGCTGTCCGGCAAGTCCACTCTTGTTTGCATTGTACATAGAGAACTTGTGCTTGGCCATAATAAAAAAAGAGAGGTTCCGCATGCCCCCTAAATTGAAACGGCAACTCACAAGTATGATCCACCGCATTCGTCTTGGTACACCAGACGTTGCGCACATATCATCGGTCCCAGTGACACCGGTCCTAATTGTGAACACTGTGATGTACCAGAAACACTTGAGCACATTTTTTGTGTCTGCCCAGCATACGTACGTGAACGACAAACACTGCGATATCGCAGTAGGTCATTAACTGATGAGACCAGGATGGGTCCTTGGCCAGACACCAACAGTGCAACTTTGGTCGAAAGAGCAGTTATAACCGTTTTGGAAGCAACTAGACTATATGCGCTGCTATAAAATTTGTCTCAGCTAGAAAGAATACTACATACTCACCTCTCTATCTCACCATCGTCATCCATTAGTCTTTCTTTTCTCTTTCCCCTCCCCCAGTGTAGAGTAGCAGGCTAGAGCAAGCTATCGCTCAGGCCAACCTCTCTGCTCTTCTGTAAATGAACCTATCTCTCTCTCGAGACCATTCGTGGTTTCAGACTGTTTGACGCCGAGCTAAAAGTTTTGGCATACGCTGATGATGTAGCAGTGTGTTGTACCACCAAAGAAAGTGCACAAGAGACAGTTGCCGTTGTTAAAAATTTTGGAGAAGTTACAGGAAGTCTGGTGAATTAGGGAAGGTGCCTGGGGTTTTGGCATGGAGACTAGACAACCCCAGATATATATCGACGCTGTCCGCTGTCCACCACCCGTCCCGCCAATTACATCATACTACCAGCCACCTACAGCGCACCTTCGTCGCAACCATTGCAGGAGGCTTTCAGACGTCGGCCCATGTCTCCGTTGTCTCCATGCCACCAGCCACCACTTGCCGTGCCTTACTCACCACCACGAGAGGACATAGTGTCACAATGCAAAAACAGCAGCAGTCGAATCCAAGGAACTCACTTTAATAGTATTAGAATACTGGTAAACTGATTGTTTGTTTGGTAAACTGATCAGAGGAGAACCTCGTCTTCTTCACTCGCTGCGCGTGTTCTTCGTTGTTCTCTTCGAGCTTCATATTCAATGTGGCATTTGCCCCCCTCCAGAGAGCAGCGTCCCGATGCTCTTCTACAAAAGACGGTGTAGTAGATGTATGATATAAATCAGTCCGAAAAGTAGGGCTTCATTCGCACAACGTGCACGATTTCTGGTTTTTGCTGGCGAGTTGTTGAGGAGTTGTCAGGAACGACCACGTAATTAACGTCGCTCAGGCGTTGTAAAACTGTGTAAGGGCCAAAATACTTCTTCAGCAATTTTTCAGACAGTCCCCGGCGGCGGATAGGACTCCATACCCAGACTTTGTCGCCGGCCCGATAGACGACATGTCGGTGTCGCAGATTATAACGTTGGGCGTCACAATTTTGCTGCTGGGTGATTCGGACGCGTGCAAGCTGCCTCGCTTCTTCTGCTCGTTGGATAAAAGATGCAGCGTCCAAATCGATGTCATTGCAGTCGTGCAGTAACATGGCGTCAAGCATCGTCGTCACTTCACGGCCATGAAGGAGACTGAACGGCGTTCTTCGTGTAGTTTCTTGCTGCGCTGTATTATAGGCGAACGTGATGTACGGTAGAATGTCGTCCCAGTTCTTGTGATCCACGTCAACGTACATACTCAACATGTCGGCGATAGTCTTGTTGAGGCGTTCTGTTAAGCCGTTGGTTTGTGGATGATAGGAAGTGGTTTTCCGATGGGCGGTTCCACTGAGCTCAAGCACTGTCTTCAGGAGCGCGGCCGTGAAAGCGGCACCTCGATCCGTTATTATGATTGTTGGAGCACCGTGCCTCAGGACGATATTTTCTACGAAGAATCGTGCGGTTTCAACGGTGGTGCCACTTGACAAAGCCTTTGTTTCGGCATAGCGCGTAAGATAATCAGTGGCGACTATTACCCACTTGTTGCCAGCATGGGAAGTCGGATATGGTCCAAGGAGATCCATTCCAATTTGGGCAAAAGGTACCGTGGGCACTTGAATTGGTTGTAATAGCCCAGCTGGTTTTAACGGTGGCGATTTTCGTCGTTGGCAATCGAGGCACGTGCGCACGTAATGCTTCACAATAGCTGGAAGTCTTGGCCAGTAGTATTTCTGTTGGATTCTGGCCAATGTGCGTGTGTATCCGAGATGACCAGACGTTGGCTCATCGTGGCAAGCACAAAGTATCTCCTCACGAAGTGACGTCGGAACGACAAGTAGGTGGGTGCTTCCTCTGGGAGAAAAGTTCTTCTTATAGAGAACACCACTACGTAAGCAGAATGACGGCAGGCTCCTTGCAAATCTTCTAGGGACGGTTGTTGTCCGGCCATTCAAAAAATCAATAAGAGGAAGCAACTCACTGTCTTCTTTCTGCTTGCACGAAATCGTAGTGGTGTCAACGACTCCTACAAACGCCATGCTGTCATCTTCTGTGTCATCGTAGTGCTTTATCGGTGACCTTGATAAGCAATCGGCATCGGCGTGCTGCCGTCCGGACTTATACACGACCGTCATATCAAACTCTTGGAGGCGTAAGCTCCACCGTGCGAGCCGACCAGACGGGTCTTTCAAGTTGGTCAGCCAGCAGAGGGAATGATGGTCGCTGACTACGTGGAAGGAACGACCATCGAGGTACGGACGAAACTTCATAACCGCCCATACGACAGCAAGACACTCTTTTTCCGTTGTGGAGTAGTTGGACTCGGCGCGGGAAAGCGTCCTACTAGCATATGCGATCACACGCTCGGCTGAGTCTTGCCACTGGACGAGTACAGCGCCTAAACCCACGCTTGCTGGCATCTGTATGGACCATGGTAGGAGCATCTTCATCAAAGTGAGCAAGCACAGGTGGAGTCTGCAGGCGTTGTCGGAGATCGTCAAATGCCACCTGTTGATCGTCGCCCCATGTGAACGAAACGTCTTCTCTTGTGAGTCGTGTTAACGGCGAGGCTATGTGGGAGAAATTGGCAATAAACCTTCGGTAGTATGCGCATAGGCCAAGGAAACGCCTGACTGCTTTCTTGTCTTTTGGTACCGGAAATTTTCTGACGGCCGCAATCTTATCGGGATCAGGTCGAACACCTTCATGGCTCACCACATGGCCTAAAAATTGAAGCTCCTTGAAACCGAAATGACACTTCTCGGGTTTCAGTGTCAGGCCGGCAGACCTTATTGCCCTGAATACCGATAGCAGCCTGCTCAGGTGTTCCTCAAACGTTTTTGAAAAAACAATGACGTCGTCCAGATAGACCAGACATGTCTGCCACTTAAGGCCTGACAGAACGGTATCCATCAGTCTCTGAAATGTTGCGGGGGCTGAGCACAATCCGAATGGCAAGACTTTAAATTCAGAAAGCCCGTCAGGCGTTACAAAAGCCGTTTTTTCTCTATCTCGCTCGTCGACCTCAATTTGCCAATACCCACTTTTGAGGTCCATTGACGAAAAGTAGCGTGCATACCTCAGCCTGTCGAGTGAATCATCGATGCGCGGTAATGGGTACACGTCTTTCTTTGTCACACGGGTCAGCTTGCGGTAGTCGACACAAAATCGCAAGCTTCCGTCTTTCTTTTTAACCAGCACTACAGGCGATGCCCAAGGACTTCTTGACGGCTGGATGACGTCATCATCGAGCATTTTCTTCACTTGTTCCTGGATTGCTTCACGCTCTTTCGGTGCTACGCGGTATGGGTTCTGTCGTATTGGCCTTGCCGTCTCCTCCGTTATTATCCGATGCTTCGTCAGTGGCGTTTGACTGACCCTCGAGGTCGATGAAAAACAGTCTTTGAACTGGTGAAGAAGATCTACTAGACGCTGTCTCTGTGCTGGTGACAAATCCGAGCTTACGTCAATAGGTGGTGGGGCTGACGTGGCTTGCGGCTCGTCCTGTTGTACTACACAACACTCGCGGATTTCAGTGATCTCGTCGAAGTAGGTGTTGTGTTCGGTTTCGATTTGACATGTGAGGATGCCAGGGGGCGCCGCTCTGGCATCCGGGAATTCAAGGCGACTGTAAAATAAAAGGAGTGTGTGTTAGGTAACCGTGGAGTGCGGTTGTGTGCTTTTCCTTCGGCGCTACGCGCCAACCCGCGTGTTCGGGCTGGTCGATGTCCCCGCCGGCCGCGTACGTCTCCGTCGGCCGTCTTCTTCTTCTTCTGCTTCGTCGGGACCAGCCAGCCCCCAACACAGCAATGGCGACGAGGACATGTAAGAACCCGTTTCGTTCTCCGTGTTCGTGCTAACCCTAGACGCTCTTTATTCTTAGCAAGGTGGCTACTGCGTGCTGCGTCGCTTCATTCATTTCTTCATTCAGCTACGCCGCCTCTGCCTTCGTCTTCAGTGTACTGGCGCCATTTTCTTCTCGTCTGCACCTCTCCATTCTTCTTGCTTGCAATGGCGTCTCCTATTCCACCTCCCCTATTTCTTCATTCGCCCGGAGACCCGCCACTTCCGTGGGCAGACTGGAAATTGGTGTTTCAGGCTTACGCAGACGCGGTCGGGGAGGACGCCAGCAAGCCCGAGCGTCGCAAGGCCCTGCTGCTCAACGCGTTGGGCCCTGCCGGGTTAAAGCTCTTTTATACTTTGGAAGCAACCAACGCGTCGCCGACGCCAGCGTCGGGCGATGCCTTCAAGAATGCTGTTGCTCTTTTCGATGAGCATTTTAAAGATGTTTCGTGCGATTATCTCGCACGCGTGAAATTCCAAGAAAGGCGACAATTCCCTGGTGAGCCAGTCGCCGAATTCATTACTTCTCTTCGAACACTCGCCGCGTCGTGCGGCTTCGGCGCGCTCGAGGACAATATGATCCGCCATCAGCTTTTCATCGGTGTAGCCTCGCAAAACGTCCGCTGCCGCATGCTTCAAAAGGGCTCCTCGATTTCATTGTCCGAAGCCCTCTCGATTGCGCGAGAGGACAAGCTTATTCGCTCCCAGTTGGAGCAATTCGCTCCGCATTCAGTGCAGCAACTTTCTGCTGCCGGGGGCCAAGGCGGCGGCTCTTCGTTTCACGAGACGCGTCAACATGGCGGCCCTTCGCCTTCGTCTCGGCGCGGCGGCCAACATGGACGCCAGCCATCACAGTTCTTCCACGGCGACCTCTCTGCGTCGCGGGGCGAGGAAGCCGACAATATGGCGACCCCATTCCGCCAAATTCGGGTTTTGAGGAACAGCACCGAGCTCCTAATTCGCGTTCGCAATTTTCTTCTCCAAAAGCAACCGCGCATTGCTTTCGTTGTGGATCGGTTCGGCATTTAGCCAATTTCGCGCAGTGTCCCGCGAGAAACCGCACTTGTCTTGCGTGCAAAAAAATCGGACATTTTCAGTCCGTATGCAATTCCCGTCCAGCAAATCTTCCGGAACCAGTTTCTTCGTCCGCTCCTTCGAGCACTGCACAAACCAATACGGTCACTGTTTTAAATGTGGATGGCCTCCACACTACGCCCGAGCCCAGCATCATAGTTTCAGTGGGCCATGTGCCCTTGTCATTTCTCGTGGACACTGGTGCCTCAGTCTCTTTAATCAGTGCCGCTGACTTCCATAATCATTTTTCCAACATTCGGCTTTTGCCTTCACACGTCGTTCTACAGACATATTCCAAGGGAACGATTGATAATTTAGGTCAATTTACAGCTCAGGTTTCCTATCGCAGTCGCACTGCTTTCATTACTTTTTATGTAATGACAGCTCACTTTTGGGACGTGATGCAATCAGGGCTTTGTCCATCAACATCATTGGTGCGACTATGACGTGTGGTCAAGTTGACGTCCAAGATGATCTTCCGGCCAACGCGCCTTCTGAATTCCACCACCTGTTCACCCGTGAACTGGGTTGTGTGCGTGGTTTTGTGCATAAAGTGATGCGTCGACCAGGTGTGTGCCCTGTGCGCGCCAAGCTGCGCCGCATTCCTCTTCTTCTCCGTGAGCAAGTCTCTGCGGAACTGTCTCGCCTTCAAGCCAGCGGAATCATTGAGCCTGTCTCTGCTTCCGACTGGGTTTCTCCACTGGTCGTCGTCAAGAAAAAAGATGGATCCCTTCGACTATGCGTCGACTTACGAGAACCGAACAAGGCAATCGTCGTAGACGGGTTTCCACTTCCTCACATTGAAGAACTGCTTCATCAGCTCTCCGGAGCGGTGTGTTTCTCCAAGCTGGACCTCGCGTCCGCTTATCACCAAGTTGAACTTTCTGAGTGCAGTAGAGACTTAACCACATTTGTATCGCACGAAGGCTTGTTTCGGTTTCGCCGCGTGTGTTTCGGGCTTGCATCTGCCCCTGCAGTGTTTCAGAAAATGATGTCAATTATTCTTAAGGGTTGTAATGGCACCCTTTGTTACTTGGATGATATTTTAGTGTGGGGACGTACTCGCGAAGAGCATGATGCTAATTTGCATACTGTTCTCAACCGCATCAGTGAATGTGGTATGAAACTTAATAACAAGTGGATTTTTTCTGTGAATGAGTTGCAATTTCTAGGACATAATGTCAGTTCCCGCGGCTTGACACCTGTTGAATCTAATGTTCCGGCCATTGTCAATGCCCCACGGCCTACTGATGTTAAAACCTTGCAATCTTTTTTAGGTCTTGTGGGTTATTATGCCAAGTTTCTTCCTCACTATGCTGATGTTGTTGAACCACTTCGTACTCTACTTCGTCAAGCACAGCCTTTTAACTGGTAAGCTGAAGCTGAGCAGAGCTTCATTCAAGTTAAGTCAATACTGGCCTCAAAGCCAGCTGTTAGCATTTTCAATGAGAAGCTTCCCATCGTCATCACGACGGATGCGTCCGATGTTGGACTGGGAGCAGTGTTTCAACAACTCAGAGATGATCAGCTGATCACTATTGCTTTTGCATCTCGTACATTGACCCCTGCTGAACGCAGATATTCAGTAGGAGAGCGTGAAGCTCTCGCTTGTCTTTTTGCCTGTGAGAAATGGCATGTTTACTTGTGGGGCCGGCACTTCACATTACGTACAGATCACCAAGCACTAGTTGCTCTTCTTTCTGTAGGATCCGAAGGCCGCCGCCCCATTCGCATTTCCCGTTGGTGTGCCAAACTCATGTATTATAATTTCAGTGTTCAGTATTGTAAGGGTTCTAATAACGTGGTTGCTGATGCACTGTCGCGCCTTCCTCTTCAGATACCGGTTACTGAAGAGCGGGATGAGGAAGTTGTTTCATTAGTTACTTCCTGCATTACTAAAGCTGAGCTTCAGGCAGCTACAGCTGCAGATTCTACTTTGTCTCAAGTTCTCAAACATTTACGTGAAGGATGGCCTTCCAAAGGTGCTCTTGCTTCTGAATTCTTGCCTTACTTCGCAGTCCGACAGGAACTGTCTTGTGTCGAGGACTTGCTTTTCCGCGATGAACGCGTGATTCCCCCTGCTTCTTTTCGTAACAAGCTAATACAGCTTGCCCATGAGGCCCATCCTGGCATTGTCCGCACCAAACAGAATCTCAGAGACAGGTACTGGTGGCCAGCCTTAGATAAGCAGGTCGAGCATGCAGTTTACAACTGCCATATATGTCAGGCAGCTGACAAGTCTGCCAAACCTGCATTTTCTCCGTTGCAGCCAGTCCAGTGGCCTGATCGGCCTTGGCAGAAACTCGGCATTGACATCATCGGTCCTTTGCATAATGTTCCGCAAAATGCCCGGTTCATTGTTTCTCTCATCGACTACCATTCCAAATGGCCAGAAATTTGTTTCACACATACGGTTACTTCTGAGGTCATCATTGAGTTTCTGTCTTCAATATTCAGCCGGGAAGGTTTTCCTGATGCCATAGTTACGGACAATGGTCCACAGTTTCAGTCCCAACATTTCGAGGCTTTTCTTTTGCAACGAGGAATTCAGCACTTGAGGTCATCAGTTTTCTATCCCCAATCAAATGGGCAAATCGAGCGCTTTAATCGCGTTCTGAAGGAACATATCCAGATCGCCCACTTAGAGCACCGTCCCCCCAAGCAAGTGTTGACGGAATGTTTAGCTTCGTACAGGTTCACACCACAAGGCACCACTGGAGTGTCTCCTGCTCAACTTCTCCACGGTAGGCAACCGCGAGTTGCTCTCGACATAGTCTCTTTGCCTCGTAACATAGCAGTGTCTTCTCCTGATCAAATTCGTACCAGGGTTTTTTCTCGTCAACAAGCAATGAAAAAGTATGTCGACACCCGTCGAGGTGCAAAGCAGTCCAAAGTTCGCACTGGCGATCTAGTCAAGGTTCGTGTGCCAGGCAAGCGCCCCAAGTATCGGGGTCCTTACAAAGTCTTGGGCCAGGTTAGCCCCACTTCTTTTCGCTTAAGTGATGGTAACGTCTGGAATGCTTCGCGCCTTGTTATTTTTCATACGGATTCGCCTTCAACACCTAAAAGTCTTCCTCATCACGTTCCGTCCACGCCTTTCAACTACGCATCAGATTATTACCTGTGGCCTCCATGTACAGGCATTTCTTCTTCAAGGGGGGAGGAGTTACCAGTCGGTGTCGCTGGTTCAACTACACCAAGTCACACGGTTCACTTCGAACCTTAATAACGGCTGAGACCGTTGAACCAGACTCCGGCCCGCAAAATTCTTCCGGAGCTCATGCTGCGAGCTCTGATGAGACCCAAAATTTTAACGCTCGTTCAGAGCCTTCACAATCTTCCACTCAAGGTGCAGAGACACCTCATTCTACACCCAAAAGGGCCCGCCCTAAGCGGAAGCGGCAGAAGCCGCGTCGGTTCGAGGACTACGTCACGTAGAACTACAAATCTATATTGTACTGAGTTGTATAGAATTTTTAGTGAATTTTCAGTACTTCCAATGTACATATTTTCAGTGCATTTTCAGTGCATTTTCAGTGCAGTTCAGTGTGCCGTGTTCTGAATTTTAATATGTTCTAATGTACATACCTTGTATATACTTTTGTATCGATTATGTATAAATATAAACAGTGTATAGGTGTGTTTTTTTTCGAGGAGGGGATGGTTGTTGTGTTCGGTTTCGATTTGACATGTGAGGATGCCAAGGGGCGCCGCTCTGGCATCCGGGAATTCAAGGCGACTGTAAAATAAAAGGAGTGTGTGTTAGGTAACCGTGGAGTGCGGTTGTGTGCTTTTCCTTCGGCGCTACGCGCCAACCCGCGTGTTCGGGATGGTCGATGTCCCCGCCGGCCGCGTACGTCTCCGTCGGCCGTCTTCTTCTTCTTCTGCTTCGTCGGGACCAGCCAGCCCCCAACACAGCAGTAGGCAACTGTAGTGCCTTGTGTAATGTGTCGTCGCTCGTTGGTAAAATTCGTTAACAGAACCTCTGCTTCCCCGCACACAACGTTGACGATACTTCCGGCAATTGCAACACCGCGAGAGAGTAGGAGCGTCAATACTTGTTCAGCGATTCCTTCTCCACTATTCTGCTCGCTGCACGTGACTGAAACAAGGCGGCACGATAACGGAGGTACGGTCACATCGTCAATGACTCGTAGGGATTTTCGGTGTAGCACTGCGCTTTGATCCGCTGAAAAGGTCAGTACACCGTCCGGAATATTGATGATGGCACCATATTCACGCAAGAAATCCATCCCCAAGATTGCCTGCTTGCAACACTCAGAAAGGATAACAAAAGGTGCGACGAAGGATGCGTCCCCTATCTTCATTCTTGCGGTGCACTTTCCGGTAGGTGTGAGTAGCTGCCCTCTAGCTCCTCTAATCTGCGGTCCTGTCCATTCCATTCTAACCTTCCTGAGCATGTCTGCCAGACTCTCACTCATTATTGAGAAGTCCGCGCCAGTGTCGACCAATGCCATGACGTCATGTCCGTCAATCGTAATTGCAACTTCGGCAGTAACAACCCCATCTTTCGTCGATTCATTGAAAATGCGTCTCTCTTCGCTTGGCAGTAATGGGGGATTTTCAGCACTTCGACGATTCGCAACCTTCCCCCCTGAGGTCGCTGCTTTTAGTTTCCCCGCCGTGGACTAGGAGATCTCCTTCTTGGCATGTCAGTGGTGCTCCGTCTAGAGGATGGAGAATAACGCCCAGGAGAGGGTGAGCGTGACCGAAACCCAGGAGGAGCATCCCGTGGGGTCATGACACTCGTGTCGACATCAGATGTTCCGTTGAAATGACGCCGAGGAACCGTAGAAGGAAACCCTTGGTACCCTGCGGCGCGATACGGGCAATACCGAACGATGTGGCCTGCTTCCCCACAGTGAAAGCACAGGGGCCTGTGATCAGGGGTACGCCAGATGTCAGTTTTGCGAAGTGGTGGCCGCCTCGGCATCGAAGTTTCTCTGTAGTACCAAGGCGCTGTCGGCGGATGTTGCTGGTGGTACTGATGTGGTGTCGGCACGTTCGCTGGCTGTCGGCGGACTACGTCTGCATAGCTAGCCCTGGGAGTGCTCGTGTTCGGCTCAGGAAGCGAGAGCGCTTGCCTGATCTCCTGGCGTACAACTTCGTTACTGAGGCGATCGCGCAGTCATTCGGTTTGGCGACGAGTTTCTTGACCTCTTCTTGTACGATTTCTCGTATTAGTTGGCGCAAAGAACCTTCGTCGGGTGTTGTTGCTGTGGTAGAGGCTGCCACGCTGATCGGTGCACTGTGGGTTGGGCGGTCATACTGGCGATAACGTAGATGCAGTGCGCGTTCGATAGATGTCGCCTCCTTGGAGAATTCATCCACACTTGTAGGCGGGTTTCGTACGAGGCCAGCGAACAGCTGCTCCTTAATGCCCCGCATGAGGTGGCTAACCTTTTTGGCTTCGGGCATATTAGGATCTGCTCGACGAAATAGCCGCGCCATGTCCTCAACAAACATCGTAACGGATTCATTTGGTTTCTGAATCCGTGACTCGAGGAGACGCTGGGCAATTTCTCGTCTTTCAGTGCTCGCGAACGTGTCGAGAAACTTCTGCCGGAACTCGTCCCAAGACGACCACACGCGATTCGTGAACCACGTTCGGGCTCCGTCTTGAAGCGGAAAATAAACGTAGCCCAATTTCTGTGTGGTGTTCCAACCGTTAACATTTGCTGTGTGCTCGAATTCCTCGAGCCAGTCATGTGCATCCTCATATGCGTTTCCGTGGAAGTCTACCGGAAGTCGAGGGTTCAAAACAGTCACCTGTGTCGTGCTTGGGCTGGACATGTTGGGGCCAGTGCTTCCAGGCGCCGTCATGCTTTCTGGCACAGTCACGCTTTCCGGCAATAGACCAAACTCCGGGCTGAGGCCTAACAGGCGCCGGCTGCTGCGGTGAACGGGGGTGTCGATGCGCCGAAGTCTTTCTTGACCAGATGCGGGGCTGTTGTCAGGCGTCCCGAACATGTACCCAGCGCCTCCACCAGTGTCACAATGCAAAAACAGCAGCAGTCGAATCCAGGGAACTCACTTTAATAGTATTAGAATACTGGTAAACTGATTGTTTGTTTGGTAAACTGATCAGAGGAGAACCTCGTCTTCTTCACTCGCTGCGCGTGTTCTTCGTTGTTCTCTTCGAGCTTCATATTCAATGTGGCAATAGGACACCCACAATTTCGCAGAACGGAAACTTGGCGCACTGTCGATCAGCGCCCTCTCTGCTTCAACTGTGGTGGTGCCGGCCATATAGCTGGCTATTGTTGGTACCGCGACACATCGCTTCGCCCGTCTCGGCCAGGGTACGATGGTCGCCGTGCCAACGCCGACTACATTGTTCGCCATGACAACCCTGGTTTTCGAGGACATTCAACAACGTGGTCTCCCTATCACAAGTCGCTTCCTAATCGACAGCCCAATTCCGCCCACAGGTCACGCTCTCCATCCCCTGCTCAGACATCGTCACCGAATCGACGTACTTTTTCTGACCTTCGGGGAACAAGCTCACCCAGCCCTTACCGGGGAAACTAAAGGCGGCGACCTCTCGGGGTAAGGTCGCATCCCGACCACAAGACGATAAAAAGTTCCCAGTACTGCCGCTACAGAACGACTCGATGCCGACGAATATTAACAACGACGAAATGGTGAGCGCCGACCTTAATGTAATTATTGATGGAGAGCAATTGACGGCCTTAGTCGATACGGGTGCCGAGTTTTTCATAACAAGTCACAAGTTTGCTGATCATCTTAGAAAAGTAAAAACGCCATGGACAGGACCACATATAAGAACAGCGGGTGGTGCATTGCTGCTCCCTACTGAAAGATGCACAGCAAGAATCAGCAAAGGAGATTCTTCTTTCGTCGCGACTTCATTGTTCTCCCAGAGTGCTGCAAAGATTTAATTATAGGAATGGACTTTCTCAGGGAGCATGGTGCAATAATCAACATCCCGGACCGCGTGGTTTCATTTTACGAGAGTGCTTGTCTGACTGATCCTACATCACCAGAGCACAAATCCTTTCGTCTCAAAGACCACAATATAGTCGTGCCGCCTCGATCATGTAACCTCGTTTCAGTAGCATGTGACGTACCGTTCGACGGTGAAGGAGTCGCCGACCAACTAACCTTGCTGCTTTTCACACACGGGATTTCCGTAGCACGAGGAATAGTCAATGTCACCGACGGTCGAACGAACTTGCTGTTGAGCAATTTCACCTCCGAGCGACGGCACCTTCCAAAAGGCACAACATTGGCACATTTCGACGAGATCGCAGATGTTTGTGACTGCTTTTCAGCACTCGAAGCAACACCTGTACAAGACCCACATAACCAAGCACCTAACCTTGATGTAAGCCCTACTTTAACTCAGCAACAGCGGGAACGCCTGCTTGTGCTGCTAGACGAGTTCCACGACTGTTTTGCGTCGACCTCGAAAGTTGGCCGGACGTCCTTGACCAAGCACCAAATCATCACAGAGGACACGGCTAGACCAATCCATCAAAATCCGTACCGTGTGGCTTCAAAAGAACGAGAAGCGATAGAACAGGAGGTAACAAAAAGGCTTGAAGGCGACGTCATTCAACCGTCGAAAAGCCCCTGGGCATCACATGTTGTTTTAGTGAAGAAGAAGGACGGCAGCCTGTGTTTCTGTGCGGACTATCAAAAGCTAAATCAGGTTACAAAAAAAGACGTGTACCCGCTTCCCCGAATAAATGATTCGATCGACAGGCTTCGAAACGCACATTACTTCTCTTCCATGGACTTAAAGAGCGGATATTGGCAAATCGAAGTAGTCCCCAGGGATCGTGAAAAAACCGCTTTCATGACGCCAGACGGACTGTACGAATTTAAGGTTTTACCATTTGGCTTGTGCTCCGCGCCTGCTACTTTCCAGCGTCTCATGGATTGATTGATTGATATGTGGGGTTTAACGTCCCAAAACCACTATATGATTATGAGAGACGCCGTAGTGGAGGGCTCCGGAAATTTACACCACCAGGGGTTCTTTAACGTGCACCCAAATCTGAGCACACGGGCCTACAACATTTCCGCCTCCACCGGAAATGCAGCCGGCGCAGCCGGGATTCAAACCCGCGCCCTGCGGGTCAGCAGCCGAGTACCTTAGCCACTAGACCACTGCGGCGGGGCCGCCTCATGGATACCGTTCTCTCTGGGCATAAATGGAGAACCTGCCTAGTACACCTTGACGACGTCATTGTGTTTTCTACAACGTTTGAAGAACACCTTGAACAATTGCAAATGGTCTTGCAGGTCATATGGGCCGCAGGCCTGACGCTCAAGCCGGAGAAATTCCACATCTGCTTTGAGGAACCGCAGTTTCTTGGCCATGTCGTCAGTTACGCAGGAGTTCGTCCCGACCCCGAGAATGTTGCCGCCGTCGCACAGTTTCCAACACCATCAGATAAAAAGGCAGTGAGGCGTTTTCTGGGTCTCTGAGCATATTATCGGTGGTTTATTTCAGATTTTGCGCGCATTGCGTCACCTTTAACTCGTCTCATGAGGGATGACGTTGCATTTGTTTGGGGGGCAACGAACAGGAAGCTGCTTTCAATGACTTGCGGCAACGTCCACAGATGACCCCCGTGCTTGCCCATTTTGATGAGACAGCCCCTACAGTGCTCCATACTGACGCCAGCAATGTTGGTTTCGGAGCTGTGCTTGTGCAGCGCCAGGACGACGAGGAAAGAGTGATCGCTTACGCAAGCAGAACTCTGTCACGCACAGAAGCAAATTACTCGACCACTGAAAAGGAATGCCTCGCCGTGGTGTGGGCAGTTATGAAATTTCGCCCATACTTGTGCGGCCGCCCATTCAATGTTATCAGTGACCACCATTCGTTGTGTTGGTTAGCAAGTCTGAAAGATCCTTCCGGGCGATTGGCACGCTGGAGCCTTAGACAACGGGAGTTTGATAAAACGATGGTGTATAAGTCGGGAAAACGACACACGGACGCCGACAGCCAATCTCGATCACCAATAGAGTCGGTTGCTTGCTTCTTTTGATGGAGAGACAGCGTTCCTCGGAATCCTCGACACGTCAACCATTGCAGATCACCAGCATGATGGTCCTGAGCTTCTTGGCTTGATTAATTATTTAAAAGGATGAAGCCAGAATGCGCCCGAAGCCTTTACAAGAGGATTATCGTCGTTCTGTCTGTGAAACAATGTACTTTACAAAATGAACTTCTCGTCAGACTGGTCCACCTACCTGCTTGTCGTCCCTACCATTCTTCGTTCTGATGTGTTGCGAGCGTGCCACAACGAGGAAACATCTGGACATTCAGGCTACACGCGCACACTGAACAGAGTTCGAGGGAGATATTACTGGCCTAAACTCACCCCTGCCGTGAAGCATCATGTTCGGACCTGCCTCGATTGCCAGCAGCGCAAGTCTCCTCCAACGAAACGAGGTGGTTTGCTACACCCTGTCCAGATCCCGACAACGCCATTTGACCAGATCGGAATGGACCATTTGGGACCACTTCCCACCTCTATAGTGTTGGTAACCGCTGGGTTATAGTTGCGACCGACTACCTTACTCGCTACACTGAGACAAAAGCCATCGAGAGAGGCACAGCAGAGGAGGTGGCCCGGTTCTTCATAGAGAACATTGTGCTGAGACACGGTGCGCCATCGATCGTTATAACAGATCGCGGAACTGCATTCACGGCCTCGCTTTTAGATCATGTGTTGGTGCTCAGTGGTACTATTTATCGCAAGTTGACAGCTTACAACCCACAAACCAACGGGTTGACCGAGCGACTTAACAAAACTCTGCAAGACATGCTTTCAATGTATGTGGGCATCGAACACAAAAACTGGGACGAGATTCTTCCTTACATAACGTTCGCATACAATACTGCGAAACAAGAAACCACACGGATGACCCCATTCAGCCTTGTTCACGGACGAGAAGTAAGAACGATGTGTGACGCGATGCTGCCACACGAATGCGAAGACAACGAAACGAGTGCTGACGCGTTTACTCAACGCGCAGAGGAAGCCAGGCAGCTCGCACGTCTGCGAATATACCGACAGCAAGAGTACGACGCAGGCCGCCATAACCTACGTCACACACCTGTAACGTATGAAACCGGGGACAGGGTATGGGTGTGGACGCCTGTACGAAGACGGGGACTATCCGAAAAGTTGCTCAGAAGGTACTTCGGACCTTATCGAGTGCTGCGACGACTAAGTGACGTTACCTATGAAGTCGTCCCGGATAACCCAAACTGCACAAGGCATCGCCAGCACCAACCTGAACTTGTGCACGTAGTGCTCATTAAGCCATACGTCAGCGAGTGACTCTGCGAGGCACCGTCGCTTCTACAAAGTGACATTATGCGCGAATCACTGGCTCAGCTATAGCATCGAGGTGATGCTCTTTTAAGGGGAGGTTTTTTTTTTCACACTTGTTGGACTGTTTTCAGAATTGTGTACCAATTTACCATGCGGATTGATGCTTTCTATGTAATTAATCCCTGCCCACCTGCTTGGTCTTCGGACTGCAGTATGTCTTAAATTAAATAATAAATAATGAGGCAAATGCCGCACCCGAAGCAAAGAACGAAGACGATGTGCGCTCCAACAGTCTCGTGAAAAGGGACACTGAAGAAGACGACGCGCTTATGTTTGGCTCTCCTGCTCTTGGCTCCTGCATAAAAAGACACGCCGTCGGTTCTCGGACTCAACGTCTCGGTGCACTGCTTACGTTGAACCGCGACATTATGCTAACGTTCAATGGTTTAAAACTCCAGTAAACTTAGGCGTGCCTTCCCAGCACTACAAAGACACCAATGATTACTGGACTGAACAAATAAAAGAAACGCGCGAAAGGACAGCGCAAAGGAACGGCAACTGTTTTTCAATGTTTGCCAGAGCCACTGTTTGCAACATATTTTTGATGAGTAAATTATGGTATGTGACGCAGGTTTTGTGTTTCTCACGTGTGCACGTGCAGAAGCTGCACGTGCAAAAGCAGTGTCTTTGTATGGCGGTCCACTTGGGAAAGATGTAGTAGGACGAATCTGTTCCGAAGAGTTAAACAAAGGGGACTAAGCCTGTCGCATCTGTTCGTGCGACAGCTAGTTTTACTTTTGTTTTAATTCTTTCAAGATGTTCGACACCCCATCTTGAGAACCGTACACCAGTTACGCCTGTGTCGTGTTTTGCCTAACTTTGTGGTTAGCACCACAAGTATGCCCGGAGCCACGCGAGGTTTCTTTAAGGAGGTTGCGGACAGTGTCCACTTCTTGTCAGTTCGGTTTTCCAATGAATACCTGTTTTCGGTCGGGCGAAAGAAATTGCGTAAATACGTAAGCGACATGATTTTTCTGGTTCCTATGTATATAGGTTAATTATTAGTGGGGGAGAGGGCAATGATGTTCATGCGCGTGTTAAGAAAATGCGAATTCTGCCATGTTCAAAAAGCTTTTTTTTAATTACACACGAACACGTTACCGTTTAAGACTGTTTTAGAACATAGAGGATATTATATAACATGGTATTCGAACTGTTTGATCTGTCGAAAGCCGGAGACAATAGATCACGTTTTTTTGTTGGTAAGGGGTCTACTTCTGGGATGTCACTTTGCAGATAACTCTAAAAAAAAGAACCTTCCCTTGTATTCACGTGGTATCAGGTTTTTAACAGTAGAAAAAAGAGGATGGACTGCCTATTCATCTTATAATGGAGCTTGGCCTGCATTGTCTATGGCGAGCTAGAATGGCCGGTTACTACCGTGACCTTGACAGGCGTCCTGCGCACGTGCTTTTCCGCGAAACGGACAGACAGACAAAGAACTTTATTGGGTCCTGAGAAACGCTATACTCTTTTAGAGCAACGTCGCGGGCCGCTCCCTTGTAGAAACGGGGAGGCCTAGCCTCGCCGCCTAATCGTGGGCTCTCTGGACAGCCCGTAGTTCTGAGGAAGCCTCTGATGAGACTATGCTGAAGAAAGCTAAGCTTGGATAAGACCTGGTCTGGAGCACTCTAAACGTCATGGCCTGAGGTATAGACAACTTGCTGGGCAGAGGAGCAAATGACCGCCTATACTCAACTGGTAGTTTTTAGCCAATTCACTGAATGTAAGTAAAGCGTCCCTGAGCATCTCACTGCCAACCTGCGGACCTACGTCTTCGCCAGCGCGGAGGGTTAATGGACGTGCCTAGGAGCGAGCAGCGTCATTCAGGTTTACTAGAGTGTTCAGTAGGGGTTCGAGATGTGCAGAAAACCAGGTAATAGTATGTGGAGAAAGTGGCCTATTCTCAAGTAGTTTATATACTTCGGCATTGGCGGAACCAGAGGCGAAAGCCTTGACCGCTGACCTTGAGTCGGTGAAGACTTGCGATCTACTGTCATCCAAAAGGGCAACGGCTGCAGCCAACTGTTCGGCTCTTGAGGGAGTAGAGTCCCTAACTGATGCAGCATTGATAATAGAACCCAACTAGACTTTGTTCCGGAATGGCTCTCCAGGATTGAACCCCTGATCAACCTAAAGGAATTTCAGCACTGTAACCACTAATAGTTCCGCGACTGTCTTCTCATCGGTTCTGTTGTGTATAATATTCTTCATAGTGACCTATATTAATGTTCGTGCCAAGTGCAAAACAGGTAATAAATATGAAAACATTCAGGAGCTCAGTGATTAACGCCTCGCATTCATGCCGCGGATGCCTCACGTTTGATTGCGCGTCTTTTTTCTGGGATATTTTCTTTCTTGCATTTTCATATATATAGATACGTATACATATACGGTGCATGACATCGACGCCGGCGGCGAAATCCAGCCGAGAGTGTCCAAATAATTGCTATCGCAATGAAATCAAGTTGTACACCAAATAATACGGGGCGCCTACAAGCGGCGCTGGGACTGCCCGGTGAACACCGCGAATGAAAGACTCCGCGACACAGGAGTTTATAACATAATTGAAGAGCTGAAGACGGCAGTTCTGATAACGTGGGTGGACAAAATTCGCTTCATACCCAGTCCGACAGCAATAATGCAGTGAAGAAATTCGTCAAATTAGAAGTCACACCAGGACCCAAATGCAAGCGACACCGATACCCAAGAAGATCAATGCCAAATACCGCAAAGGTAGAAGGTATGTTTGAGCCAATCAACCTATTAAAACCTCCGGAGTCAATCAAGAAGTGCTGTTCACGAACACCGCTTTGGACTGTCCCAGGACACGTCATATATGACGTGTCCTCTGACAGCCCAAAGCGGCGAATGGCTGCTATAGCAGCCATTCGCAACACACAACATAATAGAACTAAAGATAGGAGACCCTTAAACACGGAAAAAGTAGCGTTGCGCAACGCGATTGAAGCCCACCAAGTTGGCCCAACAAGTGGCCAAAACGTCTGCGCGTACGGTAGGTTTCAGTTCTCTCGCTTTCGTTTTGTTTTGAAAAGTGCTTGACCGCTCTTAGAGCGGAAGCACTACCGTGAACGCTGTACTCCCGTTTCTGGACTTTGGCGTCGAATCAAAGCGTTTCTTCGAAGCTAAAATAGTTTTCGCTGTCAATGATCTTATGTAGACACGTCTCAAGGAATGCGGCGTAAGATTATTGCGAGAAGTTGAAGAGCAAAAGTCTTACAACGTGGCTGTGCCCTGTTGCAGGTAGGGTTGTTTCTGCGGTAACGTTGCGCTGCAAGTCGTGTTTCTGTACGTGGTGTAGGTTGTAATTTTAGAAGCTAAGCTCTTAACTTCTAAAGCAAGGGCAAACACCATGGTTTTTAAGCCTCCATTTAGTAGCGATGAACAAAATCGTGAGTTGGAGTGTACTTTTCTCCGTCATTCGCCGATGCATGTTGCAGGCTTTGTAATGAAGATCGCTTGCTTTCGATGACCTACCGCTCGTTACTGTTGTCAGTGATACCAGTGCTGGGAACAGCGGATACCATTACTCGTAATAGATGCTCCATATTCGGCTTGGTGTCGAAGAAATCCGCAGGCGCGATAGTACCGTCATCGATAAGCTGAATGTGGCCGAGCGTCTCGTTGCGGCGCAAACTGAGGGGGCACGAGTTGGGATTGGAAATAAATATCCCGGTAGTGTCTTGACAAAGCTCAAGAAAGGCGAATGGCAGCGATGTGTGGTGGCGGCTACCGAAGATTTCAGATGGCGTGAATAGGACGGTAGCGTCAAAAAGTGAAGCACAGCAAGCAGGGACAAACTGGGCGCTGAAAGGAGGAAGGTCTATGTCCGTCGCGACGACAAGGTTAGCCACACCAGATACGGCCGCATCAACAGAAGGCGCATCACAAAACGGTAACAGCTCCACTTCGGCCCGAGCGCAGTCCACGACGGCGTGATGACGTGATAAGAAATCCCATCCTAGGATGACATCGTGGGAACATGAAGCCAACACGTGAAATTCAATGGTGTACAACTGTTGTGTTCTGGGGTTTTGGTTTCGAATTGACATGTGAGGATGCCAGGGGGCGCCGCTCTGGCATCCGGGATTTCAAGGCGACTGTAAAATAAAACCAGTGTGTGTTAGGTAGCCGTGGAGTGCGGTTGTTCCTTCTTCGGCGCTGCGCGCCAACCCGCGTGTTCGGGCTGGTCGATGTCCCCGCCGGCCGCGTACGTCTCCGTCGGCCGTCTTCTTCTTCCTCTGCTTCGTCGGGACCAGCCAGCGCAAAACACAGCAATGGCGACGAGGACATGTAAGAACCCGTTTCGTTCTCCGTGTTCTTTTTCTTGCTTCTAATGGACCTACCCGGCTAACCCTAGACGCTCTTTATTCCCTGCAAGGTGGCTACTGCGTGCTGCGTCGCTTCATTTCTTCATTCAGCTACTCTGCCTTCGTCTTCCAACAGTGTACTGGCACCATTTTCTTCTCGTCTGCACCTCTCCATTCTTCTTGCTTGCAATGGCGTCTCCTATCCCACCTCCCCTATTTCTTCATTCGCCCGGAAACCCGCCACTTCCGTGGGCGGACTGGAAATTGGTGTTTCAGGCGTACGCAGACGCGGTCGGGGAGGACGCCAGCAAGCGCGAGCGTCGCAAGGCCCTGCTGCTCAACGCGTTGGGCCCTGCCGGGTTAAAGCTTTTCTATACTTTGGAAGCCACCAACGCGTCGCCGACGCCAGCGTCGGGCGATGCTTTCAAGACTGCAGTCGCTCTTTTCGATGAGCATTTCAAAGATGTTTCGTGCGATTATCTCGCACGCGTGAAATTCCAAGAAAGGCGACAATTGCCTGGTGAGCCAGTCGCCGAGTTCATTACTTCTCTTCGAACGCTCGCCGCGTCGTGCGGCTTCGGCGCGCTCGAGGACGATATGATCCGCCATCAGCTTTTCATAGGTGTAGCCTCGCAAAACGTCCGCTGCCGCATGCTTCAAAAGGGCTCCTCGATTTCATTATACGAAGCCCTCTCGATTGCGCGAGAGGACGCGCTTATTCGCTCCCAGTTGGAGCAATTCGCTCTGCATTCAGTGCAGTAACTTTCTGCTGCCGGGGGCCAAGGCGGCGGCTCTTCGTTTCACGAGACGCGTCAACATGGCGGCCCTTCACCTTCGTCTCGGCGCGGCGGCCAACATGGACGCCAGCCATCACAGTTCTTCCACGGCGACCTCTCTGCGTCGCGGGGCGAGGAAGCCGACAATATGGCGACCCCATTCCGCCAAATTCGGGTTTTGAGGAACAGCACCGAGCTTCTAATTCGCGTTCGCAATTTTCTTCTCCAAGCGCAACCACGCATTGCTTTCGTTGTGGATCGGCTCGGCATTTAGCCAATTTTGCGCAGTGTCCCGCGAGAAACCGCACTTGTCTTGCGTGCGGAAAAATCGGACATTTTCAGTCCGTATGCAATTCCCGTCCAGCAAATCTTCCGGAACCAGTTTCTTCGTCCGCTCCTTCGAGCACTGCACAAACCAATACGGTCACTGTTTTAAATGTGGATGGCCTCCACACTGCGCCCGAGCCCAGCATCGTAGCTTCAGTGGGCCATGTGCCCTTGTCATTTCTCGTGGACACTGGTGCCTCAGTCTCTTTAATCAGTGCCGCTGACTTTCATAGTCATTTTTCCAACATTCGGCTTTTGCCTTCACACGTCGTTCTACAAACATATTCCAAGGGAACGATTGATAATTTAGGTCAATTTACAGCTCAGGTTTCCTATCACAGTCGCACTGCTTCCATTACTTTTTATGTAACAGCTAGTGGCAGCTCGCTTTTGGGACGTGATGCCATCAGGGCTTTGTCCATCAACATCGATGGTGCGTCTATGACGTGTGCTCAAGTCGACGTCCAAGATGATCTTCCAGCCAACGCGCCTTCTGAATTCCACCACCTGTTCACCCGTGAACTGGGTTGTGTGCGCGGTTTTGTGCATAAAGTGATGCGTCGACCAGGTGTGTGCCCTGTGCGTGCCAAGCTGCGCCGCATTCCTCTTCTTCTCCGTGAGCAAGTCTCTGCGGAACTGTCTCGCCTTCAAGCCAGCGGAATCATCGAGCCTGTCTCTGCTTCCGACTGGGTTTCTCCACTGGTCGTCGTCAAGAAAAAAAGATGGATCCCTTCGACTATGCGTCGACTTACGAGAACCGAACAAGGCAATCGTCGTAGACGGGTTTCCACTTCCTCACATTGAAGAACTGCTTCATCAGCTCTCCGGAGCGGTATGTTTCTCCAAGCTGGACCTCGCGTCCGCTTATCACCAAGTTGAACTTTCTGAGTGCAGTAGAGACTTGACCACATTTGTATCGCACGAAGGCTTGTTTCGGTTTCGCCGCGTGTGTTTCGGGCTTGCATCTGCCCCTGCAGTGTTTCAGAAAATGATGTCAATTATTCTTAAGGGTTGTAATGGCGCCCTTTGTTACTTGGATGATATTTTGGTGTGGGGACGTACTCGCGAAGAGCACGATGCTAACTTGCATACTGTTCTCAACCGCATCAGTGAATGTGGTATGAAACTTAATAACAAGTGCATTTTTTCTGTGAATGAGTTACAATTTCTAGGACATAATGTCAGTTCCCGCGGCTTAACACCTGTTGAATCTAAAGTTCAGGCCATTGTCAATGCCCCACGGCCTACTGATGTTAAAACCTTGCAATCTTTTTTAGGTCTTGTTGGTTATTATGCCAAGTTTGTTCCTCACTATGCTGATGTTGTTGAACCACTGCGTACTCTACTTCGTCAAGCACAGCCTTTTAACTGGTCAGCTGAAGCTGAGCAGAGCTTCATTCAAGTTAAGTCAATACTGGCCTCAAAGCCAGCTGTTAGTATTTTCAATGAGAAGCTTCCCATCATCATCACGACAGATGCGTCCGATGTTGGACTAGGAGCAGTGTTTCAACAACTCGGAGATAATCAGCTGATCACTATTGCTTTTGCATCTCGTACATTGACCCCTGCTGAACGCAGATATTCAGTAGGAGAGCGTGAAGCTCTCGCTTGTCTTTTTGCCTGTGAGAAATGGCATGTTTACTTGTGGGGCCGGCACTTCACATTACGTACCGATCACCAAGCACTAGTTGCTCTTCTTTCTGCAGGATCCGAAGGCCGCCGCCCCATTCGCATTTCCCGTTGGTGTGCCAAACTCATGTATTATAATTTCAGTGTTCAATATTGTAAGGGTTCTAATAACGTGGTTGCTGATGCACTGTCGCGCCTTCCTCTTCAGATACCGGTTACTGAAGAGCGGGATGAGGAAGTTGTTTCATTAGTTACTTCCTGCATTACTAAAGCTGAGCTTCAGGCAGCTACAGCTGCAGATTCCACTTTGTCTCAAGTTCTCAAATATTTACTTGAAGGATGGCCTTCCAAAGGTGCTCTTGCTTCTGAATTCTTGCCTTACTTCACAGTCCGACAGGAACTGTCTTGTGTCGAGGACTTGCTTTTCCGCGATGAACGCGCGATTCCCCCTGCTTCTTTCCGTAACAAGCTAATACAGCTTGCCCATGAGACCCATCCAGGCATTGTCCGCACCAAACAGAATCTCAGAGACAGGTACTGGTGGCCAGCCTTAGATAAGCAGGTCGAGCATGCAGTTTACAACTGCCATATATGTCATGCAGCTGACAAGTCTGCCAAACCTGCATATTCTCCGTTGCAGCCAGTTCAGTGGCCTGATCGGCGTTGGCAAAAACTCGGCATGGACATCATCGGTCCTTTGCATAATGTTCCGCAAAATGCCCGGTTCATTGTTTCTCTCATTGACTACCATTCCAAATGGCCAGAAATTTGTTTCACACATACGGTTATTTCTGAGGTCATCATTGAGTTCCTGTCTTCAATCTTCAGCCGGGAAGGTTTTCCTGATGCCATAGTTACGGACAATGGTCCACAGTTTCAGTCCCAACATTTCGAGGCTTTTCTTTCACAACGAGGAATTCAGCACTTGAGGTCATCAGTTTTCTATCCCCAATCAAATGGGCAAATCGAGCGCTTTAATCGCGTTCTGAAGGAACATATCCAGATCGCCCAATTAGAGCACCGCCCCCTCAAGCAAGTCTTGACGGAATGTTTAGCTTCATACAGGTTCACACCACAAGGCACCACTGGAGTGTCTCCTGCTCAACTTCTCCACGGTAGGCAACCGCGAGTTGCTCTCGACATAGTCTCTCTGCCTCGCAACATAGCAGTGTCTTCTCCTGATCAAATCCATACCAGGGTTTTTTCTCGGCAACAAGCAATGAAAAAGTATGTCGACACCCGTCGAGGTGCAAGGCAGTCCCAAGTTCGCACTGGCGATTTAGTCAAGGTTCGTGTGCCAGGCAAGCGGCCCAAGTATCGGGGTACTTACAAAGTCTTGGGCCAGGTTAGCCCCCCTTCTTTTCGCTTAAGTGATGGTAACATTTGGAATGCTTCGCGCCTTGTTATTTTTCATACGGATTCGCCTTCAACACCTAAAAGTCTTCCTCATCACATTCCGTCCACACCTTTTAACTACGCATCAGATTATTACCTGTGGCCTCCATGTACAGGCATTTCTTCAAGGGGGGAGGAGTTACCAGTCGGTGTCGCTGGTTCAAGTACAACAAGTCACACGGTTCACTTCGAACCTTCAGATACGGCTGAGACCGTTGAACCAGACTCCGGCCCGCAAAATTCTTCCGAAGCTCATGCTGCGAGCTCTGATGAGACCGAAAATTTTAACGCTCGTTCAGAGCCTTCACAATCTTCCACTCAAGGTGCAGAGACACCTCATTCTACACCCAAAAGGGCCTGCCCTAAGCGGAAGCGGCAGAAGCCGCGTCGGTTCGAAGACTACGTGACGTAGAACTACAAATCTATATTGTACTGAGTTGTATAGAATTTTTTAGTGAATTTTCAGGACTTCCAATGTACATATTTCAGTTCATTTTCAGGACTCGTAGTGTGTGAGTTCAGTGTGCCGTGCTCTGAATTTCATGTGTTCTAATTAATGTACATACCTTGTAAAATATGTTGGTATCGAGCATGTATAAATATAAACAGTGTATAGGTGTGCTTTTTTCGAGGAGGGGATGGTTGTTGTGTTCTGGGGTTTTGGTTTCGAATTGACATGTGAGGATGCCAGGGGGCGCCGCTCTGGCATCCGGGATTTCAAGGCGACTGTAAAATAAAACCAGTGTGTGTTAGGTAGCCGTGGAGTGCGGTTGTTGTTCCTTCTTCGGCGCTGCGCGCCAACCCGCGTGTTCGGGCTGGTCGATGTCCCCGCCGGCCGCGTACGTCTCCGTCGGCCGTCTTCTTCTTCCTCTGCTTCGTCGGGACCAGCCAGCCCCCAACACAGCAACAACACGTCTCGAATAACCACTTTTGCTGTACATGTCGCGACGGGTTCAACTTGTTGGGCGCTTGCAGTGCTAAGAGAAACCACGGGAGAAAGCATCGTCACTTTACGAAGAGAGCGGCAGAGTCTTTGACTAATCACAGATATCGCGGCACCGGTATCGATGAGTGCGAGTGTTCATACACCTTCGACGATTACATCGATAAGATTGACGGGAGACAGGCGATGACTTAAACGATTAGACGATGACGCAGCTCGTGCCTCCGGAGCGTCGGCAGTTAGTTTTCCGTCTCAATGGAGGTGGGTCGTCGACGCATAGGCTATACAGAACGACGACGTGTTGAAGGTGAAGGCGAGCGAGAAGTAGAACGTCGAAAAGCGAATGTTCGGGCGCCGGAAGCAGCTTGTGCATCGCGTTCGTGAACTTCAGGTGGTACGTGAGGCGCGTGGTACGGAGGCCGAAACGAATAGTCAGGATATCTTGGTGCGTTAACTGTGAAGCGCCGACGACATAGACGCGCAACGTGACCTGGAATTCCGCAAAAGTAACATATGGGCCGCTTGTCAGCAGTGCGCCAAGGATTTCCGGCGTGCTGCTGTGTAGCTGGAAACGGCGCGGTAGACGGTCGCACAGGTTGTGGTGTTACATTGGCAGACGAGGTGGAGGCATTGCCGCGACGGCCGCATAAGTCAGTGGCGCTGTAACAGGTGTTGGTGGAGAGGCAGACTTAGGTAACGGCAACGCCTCGGAGACCTGCTCCTGAATAGCCTGTCTGATTGTCGGGGTTAGGCGGTTCGTTGGTGCTTCGGTGGTCGGCAGATACGAGAGACACGAAAGCTGTCGTGCGACCTCATCGCGTACATATTCTTTATCTGCTCCAGCAGGGAGCTGTCACCACCGACGTCGAGGGCAGCGAGAGAGTCGTCTGCTGTTGTCGACCTCCGAACTGCTGCACGTTGTTTGCGAGTCTCTTCCAAGCTCTGGCAAAAGGTCACAAGTTCGGATACGGTACTTGGCCCTTTGTCAGCAACATTTGAAAGGCATCATTGTCTATGCCTTTCAAGATATGCCTGATCTTGTCCTGTTCTGTCATCTCCGGGTTAAAGCGCCGGCACAAATCGATTACATCTTCAATATAGCTAGTGAAGTTTTCGCCCTGCTTTTGTGCACGTCCACGTAGGCGCAGCTCAGCACGCAGCTTGCGCACTGCGGGGCGATCGAACACAGCTACAAGGGTGGTCTTGAAAGCGGCCGAAGTGGTAAATTCAGTACGGTGGTTTGTGAACCACAGGCTGGCGACGTCTTTGAGATGAAATGGGACATACTCCAATTTCGAGGGGTCGTCCCACTTGTTGGCGGCGCTAACCTTTTCAAACAGCTGCAACCAGTCCTCCACATCTTGGTCCTCGGTGCCGCTGAAGAAGAGGGGATCTCGTTGGCGCAGGGTGGTAGGCACGATGACGAGTTGAGATTGGGCCGTGCTTTGCTGGGTGGTGCCTTGCTCGGTCGTCTGATCAGGCATTGCTGATGCAGTGGGCAGCTTCCGGCTTCGAAGTTCCAGGTTTGTGTACCCAGCACACTTCCACCACTTTGCAAGGGGGTTTAATAGCGATGCCAGGTAATAGGCAGACAGCCGGTAAGGAAACAATTGCTCGGGCAGTCCAGCGTCTACAGCTCGTGCACCCGCTCGCGCTTCGCACTCAGCGATGGTCCCACTAGTCATTGCCTTGCGGATTCCCCACTACAATATATACTATAGTGTTCATGGAACTAGTATATGCCATGAATGAACTCGATGTGGTTAAAGGTGGGAAGTAGATACGAAGCGCAAGCCGTAACAAAATAAAATCCAAATTCTCCTGTCTCTCATTTCCAATTAGCAGCCATTGGCATGTACATTGAGCACTATCTGACAGGAAAAGGATGCTACGTTATACTCGCTGGGCGTAACCTCCTTGGTTTTAGAAAGGTTTCGCGAGCGTCGGACCACAGTACCATGGATACAGTGGACTAGTATATACCACGAACTCGAGGTGGTTAAAGGTGGGAAGTAGACCCGAAGCGCAAGCCGTAAGAAAGTGTGCGTGTGCCACCTCTCGTTTAGTCCTTGGAATGTCCGCTGTATGGCGGTGCTTCTATATGGGGAATATATGATGAAAAGATGCGAGATGGTGGTACTTGGAGTGTTGAATAGATGGATGAAAGGACACACAGACATATGCATGGATGGACGCATGAATGGACGCAGGGGCGGATGCATGGACGAACGCAGGGACGGACGCACGAACAGACGCACGCACGGATGGGTGGATGGACGCATGGACGGTCACACAGACGGACGCATGAACGGACGGAAGCAAGAACGAATGGGTGGACGAATTCTTTGCCCCACTCTCCATCATTCAATCCGTAGATATGCTGCCAATTTTTTTTTCTTTGTTCTCATGCCACGCAGCGCCTCTTGAGCCGTAGGCGAGTCGGGCCGAATCTGGGTTCGCCTCGTCGAACAACGCGCACGACTTTCCTGGGAATACAAGGGCAACACCGTTAAATATTGTCTTTATACCTTCTCTCTCATTCGCTTACCTTCTACGAAGTGAGGTGCACACACGCGAATGTTGTCGTCGTTTTGTTCGTCGAAATGCGCACGTTGCGCCAGCCTGGTCCTACGACGGTTCGCGCTGAGAATTTCTGTACGTTCCCACTGGTCTTCACTAACGTTCGGTATTCGAAAGAAGCTCGAACTATATGCTTCTTTCTTCCGCAGCCGTCGCTACGGTAAGAGCAGCCTACAATTTTGCATTTAGCCATCATGGAAGAAGAAACTCGTAGATCCGACGAGACGCGGCTGAACAAGGCCTGACCGCGGTTCATAAAAATGGCCGACTCGCTCCAAACAGGGACGTAGGTGCAAGCTATGTATTGCGATAGCAATTATATGGACCCTCTCAGCTGAGTTTCGCCGCCGCTGTCGACGTCGGCGCCATTCACCGTATATGTATATGTATCTATATATATGAAAACGCAAGAAAGAAAAATAATCAAGAAAAAGACTCCGGCGCGTGAAACCAAACGTCTTGACCTGTCTATGTTCGTTTCAACACTGTCGGCTTCTGAGCATCGATAGGGCGCCCTGCGGATGGGAACGTTGTTGGGGAAAGGAATGCTATGCGTTTCGCTGCTGATTCACCCAATGTCTGTCTGTGACTTGTAAAAAAATGTCGTCGTACTTATTGACAAGCTCCTTCAATGCCAACTGTTGAGCTTCATTACAATGCTCTAAATGTCAAACATGAACTCTCAGCAAAGAAGCATCTAAGCCGTCGCATGGCTTCGTGTACGAGGGTGTCACTATCTTGGTGTAGAGTCAGGTTGTCCAGGTCCTCCAGAAACAAGTTAAAGAGACAATCACTGCCCAATCCAAGAAGTTGGTTGCTCTTGATGAGCATGTGCCTGAATTTCCATCGTGACTTTTCCTATCTTTAGATTGACGCGGCTTTAGTAGATGACGTGGCTTCCTGAACAGGGATGAATGAATTCCTCATTATTTGCAGGTGAAGAGACTCCAGCACTGCTTCACTGATAAAGGTAATCGTAGCTCAAGTATATCAAGAATAGCACTGACAGGACACCAGTTAATTAGGGCATCAAACTGAATTACATGAGCTTTGAGTCGCCCTCCCCATTTCCTTGGTTGGTAGAGAGGGCATAAATGCTTGCGCGTCGTGTGAATTCATTGTGCCAGAGCATCTGTTGGGGCAGGTCATCCATTGCACAGTGTCTACAATCGGACGCGGGTGATTGTATTGGAATATATGGGGGACCTTTACGAGCGCTGCCGCTTGCTATACGTTATTCTGCGTGTTCCGACCTGGTGGAATGCGCTGTAACTTGACTCTCTGCGTAGCTCACTCTACACGAAGTGCAGCTGAAAGCCACGCCGCTGGTTCAAATTGGTTAAACACAGCAAAGGCCATATCGGCAGGAAATGCCTTGATACAAGATGTGCGCCGGCAAGGCGTCCGAGAGACGTCTTTTCATTATAGTAGTCCTTCAGGCTCTGGCCAGCCGACAATGAATGAATTGACGGGAAGGATCTGTGACGCTGCTTCTATAGCGTTGTTTCATGCCGCATTCAGACAAACTCTTTCAAGAAGCGTCAGTGTCGAAAACCCCAGTGGGAGACCATCAGAAAGAAGTAGCACAGCTTGTCTCGCTCCATCCATTGAGTCAAATACACATTGAATAGTGCCAAAAAGGGCAACCGAACCGAAGTTGTTCAAATCCCAATATGGTTATATTGCTCCTGAAGAAAATAATTTTTCAAATTCACCATTGACAGCAATATACGAGGAGATAGAGGTAGAATAGAGAAAAAAATGAAGAGAAAGAGGTTCACCAGATGCTAAGATCTGGTGTGATACCCTGCAATGGGGTTGGGAAACAGGGCTTGAAAGAGAGGGAGAGAGATAAATAAGAACAAAACACGGCCCACACACGCACACGCACGAAAATGATCCACTGTAAGTCGTTCAGACATTCCAGTATTCCGCAGGAAGCAGTAGTGTTTGTACGGCGTTCTTCTGCGAAGATGAGTCTGGACGATGGGGCAGTACACGTTCCTTTGACAGAGGCTAGTCATCTAACCTGTTAAATGTATTTGAAAGTGAGTGCATTGAGGAAGCGGCCGTATGACCAAATGGGACGGTAGCCATAAATGGGGAACTCACAGAACTATTTTCGTCTTTAAAACAAAAATTGTAACGCTAAAACTAGTCACACGAAAAGAGTTTTTATTTGGTTTTGATAGAGGCATAAAGCTAATTTATAATTGAAGCAGCGCATTCTCTAAATTGCGTGTCAATATTAACCGAAACAATTTTCTCAGTTTCGCAATTTTTTTCTCATAAAATTTGGAAGCATTAGTTGTCTCCAAATTATTGAGCGCAATGTAGCACCTTCTGTGAAGTAATTATTCGTTACTCGTTTCCATATTCATTATCCACTTTATTTATTGCCTTCTTTCTTTCTCCCTTTTCCTCACTTTCTTTCCTTCTTTTTTTCTTTCCTTTCTTTCTTTGAAGATGCCTCTTTTGATTCATTTCTTTCTTTCCTTCATTCACTTTCTTTCTTTCTTCCTGCCTCCACTATCTTTGAATTCTTCTTTTTTCTTTCTTCCTTTCTTTCTTCATTTTCCCTTTCTTTCTGTCCCTATGTCTTTCTTCCTTACCTTCAATTTCTTTCCTTGTTTCTTTCTTCCTTCCTTTTCTCCACTTTCTTTTCCTTTGTTTCCTTTTTCTTTTATTTCTTTCCCTTTCCCTATCTTTCTTTACCTTCTTCCTTTCTCTCGCTTTCTCTGTTCCTTTCTTTCTTTTTGCTCTCTTCTCTTTGTTTTTTCCTTATTTCGTTCTTTCTTCACTTTCATTATTTATTTTTTGTTCTTTCTTTGTTTCTTTCCTTTGGTATTTTTTGTTTCTCTTTTTTCCTTCCTTCTTTCTTTTTTACATTTTTCTCGCTTTCTCTGTTCATTTCTTTCTTTCTTGCTTTTTTGTTATCTCTTCACTTTCTTTCCTTATTTTGTTCTTTCTTTTCTCACTTGCCTTTTTTATTTTTCCTCTTTTTTTTCTTCACTGTCTTCCTTTCTCTCTCTAATTTTTCTTACCTTTCTTCACTTTCTTTATTTCTTTTTGCTTGTCGTTGTTTCTCTTTTTTCACTTTCCTTCTTTCTTTCTTTTTTACCTGATTCCCTTCTTTCTTTCTTTATTTCTTTTTTCTTCGCAATCTTTTTCTCACCCACCTGGGTTAATGCAGGCCACGTCGGACAAATAAGCCCACGTGCTCTGGGACCTCCAACGTTTCAACGGCAAGCTATTTATATCGACCACTTACCCCTGCTGACGAGCACCTCGGGGAGGGGGGGGGGGATTATCGTGTTTTCAGCATTACCAGCTAGATGGCGCAATGAGCGTGCGTCGCCACATCGCACGGCAGCATGCGCTCTAATCTTCCACGTGTAGCTCGCAGTCGTGGCCGAATCGTTAAGGTGATGGACTAGAAATCTTCCACGTGTACTTTGCTCCGATTAGAAGAGGGGAGTGACGCTGCCACGTGCGCTGAAGAACGGCTATTTGGGCTAGTTGGTTAGAATCCATGGTGATAAGGGCTGCAGCGCGAGCACGATAAGGGCTGCAGCGCTCGTGTTGTCCTCTTTGCTTTCCTTGCCTCGCCTTTCGTTTCACGTTTCTTCTAGCACCTTTTAAAGAACCCCAGGTGGTCAAAATTTCCGGAGCCCTCCACTACGGCGTTTCTCATAATCATATGGTGGTTTTCGGACGTTAAACCCCACAAATCAATCATCTTCTAGCACCTTCGTGCTCGCGCTGTAGCCCTTATTCCCACGTGCGCCCTTATATCGCGGTGGCGAGGAGGGGAGGATCGTACGTCTTGGCTGGCCTCGGGCTTTACCTTTAGTTACCTCAGGTTTTAGTTACCGGGCGCACAAAGGTCACTGCAATCATTGCAGTCTCTGTTGTGAAAAGCGCGCGCTTTTCAGACACAGTGAAGTAAACCTGAGACGCTTATCCGCTTGCATCTGTACCTGTGAGTACGTTTCGTGCGTTATTTGTACGTGAGAAACGCGGGGCACGTTTCTATATGCTTTCGCTTCTGCGCGTGACCTGCCAATTTGTTGCTATCGCGTTCAATGCTTCGCCTTTGCGGCAATGCTGGGACTTTTTTTCGTAGAAGTATGTCTTCTACTATAGCTAACACAGCTTCATAAAAATAACCAATAGAATATGGCCTATATATGAGCCTGTTCTCATGTGTTCCTTCTCTTATGTCCTGTTTAGTGGCGCTCAAGATGGTATCTATGTCAAAACACCAACTCACCCTAGAGTCAACTGTTTTTTTTAAATAAATATATGTAAGGAGAGCTTGGTGCCAATGCGTGGCGCCGGCTACTCTTCTCTTGCTCAAAAGTCGACATCGCATGTTTCGCGGCAAACACAAGGATATACATATGTACATAGCACAACGCTTACTCAATGAGTCCACCGTTCTTCAATACTGAGTGTCCATACAACACAGAAATGTGTCCACGCTACTTAGAAATGTATCCACACCGCACAGAGTATGTAAAAACACAAGTAATCATGCCAATTTAATTGTTCGTACAAGACAAGAAAGTTCATTAAATTCTCTAAGGTGATCTTGTCTCTTCAGTACTGAATTCAGAAAGGCTTTCACAAAGATATCGTAGTGAAACACTAAAATATCGTTAGGAAACATATCGGTTAACAATGATGATAATAGTTTTTTTTTCGTTTAATATTTTTTAAATATTTCAGAATCTTCCAGAAAGTGAACGTCTGCACGTGCTGCAGTGGCTTGTGGCTTTCCTTTTGGCCATTGACCCAAGACTTTTGCAATTGATTGAGGTCGCTTATCCAAAGAATTTAGTTTTTGTGAAAGTTTTTTTCGAGGTCTGTCATAAATTTTACAATGTAGAAGAATGTGCTCCACATCATCTTGAGCTTCTCTACATGAGCAGGTAGGACTGCTTGTTTTCCTTATTCTATACAGGAAGGCCTTTGTGTAGGCCGTACCAAGTCGAAGTCTATGGACGACTGTTTCTACTGATCGGCTAATTTTTCGGGGAATACTAAATTCCATTCCGGTATAAATGTTATAGAATTGAGAGTTTTTTGCACCATTTTCGAACCAGCTAGGTATCCATAGACTCTTTTATGCACTAACGCCCCACCTCCTTAGACGGGCAACACTTGAAAGACCGATATTATTTGAAAGATAGTCGAAATGAATATTTTTACTGACTAACGATTTTTTTTTCTGTCGTGAGCAAAAGAAATAACTGGGCTGCTGAAAACTTGTGGGGCGATGTGTATATACTTGTATAACCGGCAGGGGGTGCTTGAAGAAACGGCCGTCATTATCATCAGGGACCCAAGACGAGTATAGTGTCACAATACACGATGAATGTTAAAAGAAATAAACAAACAATAAAACACAACGAAGGAACTCGGCGAACGCCACGCAGTCCACTCATCTCGTGCGCTTCTCCATCGAGGCATCACGTTTCAAGTGTTGACATTCTCCAGCGCCCGCAGATCAGAGCACAGACGGAGGAGTCAGCTCCTTTCATTCGTTGCGTGTTCCGACACCTCGTCGGGGCCCTTGAGGCAAAGAAGTCCGCGAGGACCCAAACTTTCGCGCGAGAGGAAGCTGCGGCTACACGACAGCATCAAGACGACACCTAACGCGGCACGGTTGGGAGGTTTGTTCGCCGCGAGAACGACCACAACTTCTGTGAAAACGCGCAACATTGACAACGTGTCGCGTTGAAAGGCGAATCACCCTGTCGCTCGGGGTGGAACCTGCGCAAGGAACAGACTACTGAGAAGCGAATCAACGAGTTGTAAGCGAAGCTGCGTTCGGTCAACTTGTGGAACCGAGTGCGTCGCAATGAAGCCGGCCGAGGTTTCGTGGCCGTCGTCCATGAAGTCGTTCGAGGCTGTCTACGTGTTCTTGGCGGTGCTGTACGCGCTGACCGCGACTAACCTGTACTTACATTTCACCAGGGAATCGTTGTCGTTCACCGACCGCGAGAGCGCCAGGTGCTGCGTCGTTCCGATGGAAGAGTCCCCTGCTCGCGATGCACACGTGTCGGGAGGTCGTGCGAAGCGCAGCGGATCGACGATGCCGCGCAAAGCGGGTCGAGCCGCCGAGGAGCCCGTCTATGCGAGGATATCGCCCAAGGCGGCCGCTGTGCCCAACGTGGAGTTCTTCCCGCGAAACGACATGACCAGCCGCGACGGCAACACCATGCTCGTCAGCTCATACGCCAGGATACCGGTACGCTCTTTGTTTCCTTACATGCAAGAACACACGGGTGCCTTCTTTTTGTTGACGCTCCATAAATGCCACTTTACAGGCATAATAGAATGATGAAAAAAGCAATATACAGATTACAATGAGCTCAGCTTTTTTTTTTGTTACAGACGAGAGAAAAACAACGAACAAAAGCCATGAAAGGTATAGAAGACGTTATTTGTAGACATTTAAGAAATTTGTAGTAATTAAGACTTGTAGTATAAGTGACGTATATGTGAACATATTAAAGCACACGAAAAAAAAAAAACGTTGCCGATGCCCTGTTCGCCGCTAATAGTGCAACGGCGTGAATCGCTTGCAAGTTGTCTCTTCAATTTTCGTGCACAAGTTCGCCCAAATAAAAAGTTTAGCCTTGAATATACGCAAACCTCCATCAATGTCACGACCACGGGACAATATCGTGTATTATATACGAAGCATTTCCCATCGAACGTCGAGTGTTACTATCTATCTATCTAGCCACCTACATCATGGGTGCTCTCGTGATCGCCTCTTTATCTTGAAGCAGATCAATGAGAGGGCAAGAGGGCTTGATGAATATGTCTTAATGGTCATGAAATGAATAACGTGAAAACCCCGTCACGTACGTCGTCAAATCTTTTCCTCTAGACATATGTGGCACATACCCGTGAGCTGCTGTTATGTGCCGCAGCTAATTGACAATTTATATCAACCGATGAACGGCGAGAACAGAAATTGAAGGAAAAATGTGTAAGTGTAAGGGTTTGTTTGTTTTGTTAGATATAACATCAATGAGAAACAGCAGGCTAAAATTGGAATGCAAGAGTGTACTTTAAAAAAAATTGCGCGCGTAATGTGAGTCTCGGGTGGTTGCAGTGCAGGCTATACAACATTACATATGTACATATACGTGATGGCTGTATTTGTACATAGTGGCCGTCACGTCGGGTTAACGTTGATTGTTGTTAAGTGCCAACTACTTGAGTTGATTTATGTTGCAGTGTGTAGGGGCTACCATCCTCGCAAGTACAAGCGCTACGTATCAGCGTACTGCTTCTGGTGTTGCTAATGCTGCGTTGTGGCTTGCATCATTACGCAACTGCAAACAACTGGTTATACAAAACATGCGTGACTGTTCAGCATATGTCTGTGTGTATAATGTTTGCACACTCTTTAGCGTCATTTCCCAACGTTCCGCTCAATAATTATAAAATTAATAAAAAAATTGGTGTATCCTTTAGCTTCGTTTTAAGAGTTGATCGCGATAGTGATATGCTCTCCAGTGCGTTCTTGACCAACTTGTTGAAGACTTTCTATTGTACGATGTTATTCGAGAAGTTTAAATTGTTGATTACTGTGATGGAATCGATAAAGTTGAAAGTGGCTTGTGTCAGTGAAGTTTTTGCATATGGCTGCATTCTGTGTAATGATTATGTTATCGTGTTTTAAACCACAAGCAATTACGCGCGTGAAATGTCTTTCAACTTACCCTGCCGTGGTGGGCACTCGACTGCTATAACCCGAAGGATCGAATCCCGGCGGCGGCGGTGGTGGCTGCATTTTCGATGGAGGTGAAAGTGTTTGGGGCCCTTGTAGTACTTAGACTTACGTGCACGTTAAATATCCCCATGGTGGTCGAAATTTCTGGAATCCTCAACAACGGCGTCTCTCATGTTCATATCGTAGTTTCGGGACGTTACCCCAGATATTATTATTATTATTATTATTATTATTATTATTATTATTATTATTATTATTATTATTATTATTATTATTATAACTTTTACAACTTGCTATGCGCCTGCTACGTGGTCTTAAGGGAATACATACAGTAACACGTGGTAACACGTGTACCTGTTGTAATGGGTGGCCGGTTTTAAACTTCAGAGTCGTTTTGACATTGACGCCCGATGGCAATGTATTCTTGTACCACGCAATATTACAGCGATATTACGTGTTGTATTGTAAAGAGCGTATACAGGACGTGTGTGTTTGGGCGAGGGGGTAGATAAAAAAAAACGTTAGTTCACTGCATTTCCAACCAGAGGAAGTTATTTCTACAGCATATCGAAGCAGATGCGTGGCTGTGTAGTAGAACACCTAATTGCCGCGCAGGTAGCCTGGGTTCGATTCCCACTTGTACCTGGAATTATTTGCATTTTTCTCGATTTTTCGGTGACGCATCAGATGATGATTTTTGATTGATATGTGGGGTTTAATGTCCCAAAACCACCACATGATTATGAGAGACGCCGTAGTGGAGGGCTCCGGAAATTTAGACCACCTGGGGTTCCTTAACGTGCACCCAAATCTGAGCACACCGGCCTACGACATTTCCGCTTCCAAGATGATGATTTTTCGCTCACAATGAACGACGCCCACGCTGATAGCGATGGCGATGCCGTAATTTCTGCGAAACGAGCCCTTCAACGCTATAGCGCGCTGAAACGAAATACTCGTTAGGGCTTCCCCGAGTAAGTATACCTGCAGGTGCAATTTACGACAAATACTTCGAGAGTAGGAAATACTTCTTTCCAGTTAGGCTTCGTACCATGGCTGTCTACCGCACGCCCTTCCTTCTTTCCTCTCTCGGTTGCTTGCATGACCAGTCCCTACTTACATTTGTAGATGAACCTGCGTAAAACTTAATTCGATAAGCGGGTTGGCGAATGGGCATGAAATCACGAAAGATACTCGCTTGCAACGGTACTAAAAGGCAGTTCGCTTGCCCATTAAAAGAAACACGAGAAAAACAAAAAAAAAACCGTGTGCGAGTGCGTGCTAGCCATGGCAAAATCGCGTAGTGCTGTCACTTGTTCGCAGCCATACAAGAGAATTAACGACAAGAGCTTTGTGTAATCTGTGACTGGTATTTTTTTAAAACTTATCACCCTGGTGTGTGTGTGTGTTTTTCTCTCGTTTTTTTTTTCTCACTTTGTGCCGCATACGTTGCGGCGCATTACAAGATAAAAAAACGCACCCACTGGCCGCCGTTGCAAACAGCGAACGGTGATAAGGCTCATGGATACATCGATCGAAATCAGTTGATCGGGCAGGCCCGAGGCTTGTGCGCTGTGTTGGGTCTGTTGCACAGAGTAGGTGAAGACGGCTTCATTCTAATCCTGTGCAAGCCAAGTGTGTGGCAGTAACATGTCGGATCAGGGCGTCGCAAAATGGAAACGATGGATCCAGTGGGCAGCGGTGCCCAGAGGGCGGTCACAGATGTGCACATCCCCGACACGAAGCCTCCTCTCAGTGTATAGGTTAAACCACCCGGAGATCTGACCCGCATGGATTTGCAACTGCTCGTGTGCTGCGTCGGTGGGTTTACTTTTCTCCGCACTGACATTTATGCTTCAGCCTCTAAAAGATACGTTGCACTCTCAATGGAGAGAATGCCGCGACTGGGGTACGCGCACAACTTCGCATGTGAGTTGGATTCACGCAGCGTTCATGGATGTTCGATAGGGACAGAATATCCCCGTTGATTTACTCTCATTGATCAGTGACATTCTTGAATTTATAAATACCCCTGAGAAGCGCCAGGAATCGGAATGAGTGATGTCTTGCCTTGAACAGTTCATCACCACTTGTTTTCTCTTTATATTCTCTTGTTGTCTGCCCATAAGATGTTGAGCAACGCGTATACCTTAAAGAGTGGCAAACTAAGTACTTGCAAAGTAAATACAAGTTACAGCAGGACTTAGGAGTTCAGGATATAGCCACGTTATTTAACGTTCGAAATGCGACTGACGTTTTCTGTTGCAGGTGCCGGTGTTAGAGGAATTCTGCTTCACCTCGAAAGAGTACTGCGGACCGGGGGACCCTGGAAATCCAGGAAAACCAGGTGCTGTATTACGGGGTGTAACAGTTGCCTAACGGGACAGGCGTGGAAACATGGAGGCGGGTCACACATTTGCACGATGGTGAAATGTTTGCTCACTAGCACCAGCGTATAGCAAACAGAGATTTAAGTTAAGTATTTAGACGTTTAGGCGCACCCTACAACTATGGGGTGGTTCTTCCACAAATTAACTCACTGAGGCGAAACACTGTTGGCGCATGCTAGCGGTCAACTGACCTCCTTCTTCGTCCTTGCTTCTTTCATTTTCATTTTCTCGCCTGTGGCAATAAACCAGAATATTTCATAATTTGCCCACCTCTCACCTCTCTCTTCCCGTTACTGTTGTGTGACGCAACTCGTGCTTAGATCTAAAAGCAGCTCAAACATATAGACAAAGATGGAAGAATGAAAGGATAAAAGATGAAAAAAAGACGACAAGGTGCTGAATTCGCGACTAAAATTCATTAGAAAAAACACTCACATATATCAGGCAGACCTGTCACATAGTACACCATGGAGACTGCGCGGCAGATTGAACAGGGTGCAAAAATGATATAATTATGGGGAAAAGCAACACATGTGTAGTAAATACCCGAGGAATATATAGGACAAACCAGGCGGTGCGTCAATTTTAGACTAAGAGAACACTTGGCCTTTTTGACGACTACTGGCGCTTTGCACTTGCTATAGCTCATTGCAGGGAGTGTGGCTGCCAGCCGTTGGCGGACGAAAACACTCGTTTGTTTGGCCATCGGGACAAATGCACTAGAGAAGGGATGGAGGCTTTTTACATTGAAAAGGAGGGGGAGAGGTGCGTGAACAAACCGTCTCTGGCCCTTGGTCAAAAGAAGGTGAGATACCTGGGTTCAACGCCGTCAGGTTAAAGCGATTGTGAATGTTTTATGGACTTTCACGTATGTTTTTCCAGTAGGTTTAACCTTTTTTCTTTTGTGGGCGAAGCTTCTAAAGCCAATGGTCTGTCCAATCTAGCTCGTACGTGACCGCCTCGTTCGATGACTCACTCGGCAGGTGCGGATGGACGGATGGATAGATGGACAGACAGACATACAGACAGAAGGTCGGACGGACGGACTATTCACGGTTTACCGATAAAACCCTCTGAAGCTTCGCCCCAATCATCGTCATTCACTCCGAGGATACGCTGTGATTTCTTTTCTCGAGTGTTTACACATGTGTTGCTTTTCACCGTAATTAGATCCTTTTTGCATTTAGTTTGTTCTGATGCGTCATGATGCATCATGTGACTAGGTCCTCCTTTGCCCGACATATGTGTGTGTGTTCCTTCTAATAAAATTTAGTTGCGGGTTCAGTGCCTTGTCGTCTCTTCTTCCCTCTTTGTCTATATTTTCGCGCCGTTCTTGCATCTAAGCATCAGCCACAAACTAGCCCAACTTTCGCTTCTAGTGACACGACTCACATAGCACCCTCCCCTCACACGTTCTGTTTCCGAATTTTCTATAACAAAATAAAGGTGATATTTTTCGCGTCATCAACATTTCGAGTGTTCTTTATTCGTTTACGCCCATTTTATATCATAACATGATAACGTTCCCACGTTAGAGGCATTTTATTTGGTTTGCTCCGAAATGAAGTGTTAGTGTGCGAAGAACGATTTCTTGTGTTTGCCACAGTCTATGAAAGGATACTGCACATTTCATTGCGCATGACTTGTATGAATTTGCCATTTCACTTCGATTTCTTAGTATACGCTTCTGGAGCCTCTTTGTAACTTGTTTCTTACACTTTGAGGCCACGTGGAAGTCTGTAACTACATTAATTTTTTATAAACACTTACATTGCTTACTATTTTGAGCGTTTCCTTATAAAGCTACCGTTTTGGAGTGTCTTTTCAGTAATCAATCTTCGCATGCCATCACAGGCACACCATACGGAGCTATGACACTCGCAATTTCCTTCTCTGTGCAAGCGATACTTATTAACGATCTGCTCTCACTCAAGTACAGGCATTCCGGGATACCCGGGAGAGAAAGGAGACATGGGGCTGCGAGGGCTACCGGGATTGCCAGGAAGCCCTGGCCCCGTCGGTCCCGTCGGACCTCCGGGAATAAAGGGCGACAAAGGTGAGCTCATTGGACGCGTGTCGGACAGAGCTTACAACGACCCACTGCGTTTGCAACTCCGTAAATGCTGATGTGTCCTTGGTGCGCTTGCATCAATCGTTGTCCTTCCACGCGAATAAGCTCATTTTGAAGCGCAAAGTAATCATACGCAGCATGTCAGCACGTATAGACGGTTTCGGCGTTTGTAAACAAACTGACTCGTGCCGAAAGGCCTGCCCAAGGAGACTTCCAGTATGCAGCTTCCGGTAATGCTTTTTCAATGAGATTTCGGTGGCGTTTTCGTGGTCTATTTGAGTTTTCTGCCCTATCATTTATGGCACATTCCTTGGGATGTGTTCATAGCAATGTCTAGCGGCTACATGAAGGTGCTCGACGTGGCGCACGGGAGAGGTACAAACAGAAAATGCATAAACTGTAGGAGATGATTATCAGCGCACTTGATTGGGCCAGTTGATTCTGCATGCATGTCGACAATATGGGTTCGCTTTGAAAACAAGGACAGGGAAGAGACATGACACACCCATCTTTTCCGTGTCCACGTCTTCAAAGTGCACTCACGCCGTCGGTATGCAGGAGAAGAGCACCTGATCCACGATGAAGTTGTACATCTTAGCTTTTCAACTAGGATTGAATACTTGTCTCCCGTCAAACTACGAGCATATTTCTGTTTTCGTCTAGGCACACAACATCAGGATAAAGTGTTTATCATTTCAGCACCTGTGCCACATCGGGCACAGAGGTGCCACACCGAGCCCATGCTCGCTGTGACTGTGCTGCGCCTTCCGTGTGGGCCTGGCGCTTTTTTTCGCTGTGACATACAGAACGAAAGAACAAAAAATGACCATTTCAAGGAGGTGCCCGGTAATTAAAAAAATATGTTACCCGCCCCGAAAATAATTCATAACTATTCATAAACAAATTTTGAAGCTCGTGGGCTCTCAAATTGGCGAGCGCCACGCCACGCTCTTGGAGTGAACGGACTCAGCAGACGCGGTCGGTACGAACCAAACAACAACATACATTTATTTAACTAATTTAGAACGATGATATCGTCCACCGAATTATTATAACATAAATCATGATCAACGCGCTAAGACCTCCTTACACAATATTACCATACACTCTAAAACATTACAAGCACAATTACACACGTAAAGCGGCGTCGCCAACGCTTGACTTACAACGAGGGCTACCAACGCGCAGCCCGCGGTGCCACGCACCGGGGACCCATGCTAGAGACAACCGTTCGCGGCAACCGCCACGCGCAGAAGAGACTCGCTCAACTCTCTCGCCAGGCACCAAGGCTTGCCTTCTGCCAGGGGTCACCGCCTGCGCTACCACTCTACCAACCATGATGATGATGATGATAGTGGGGATCACCACTCGCGTACGCAACGCCACCTATCGCTCAACAGCCGTGACACCGAAATACGGCTTCCGCGAGTGACACGTGTGCCACGCGGCGCAAACAACTTTACAGAAGAGTGTCTGTACCCCCACAAGTTATACTCACCCTAAACCTACAGCCCATGGTCACACCGAGTGATAAATTAGCTAGAATGTGGCTATGTTCATTGCCGGCAGCAAGAAAAGCGATGAGTCGTTTGCTCACGCGGATGCGAACCCTCTTGCAGGCGCCGCTTTCGAAAAAAAAATTAAATGCAATGGCAACAAAACGCGGCGTAACTGTGCGGCGATTCATGAACGCGGCTGCTTTTGGTCTTATGTTGTTTAGAATGGTAAACATAATTGATGTGGCTTTTAATTACTTCTAATAACATCCGCTATACCTTCCTTCGCGTGATTGTCTGTTAGATCTCATTAATACCGTGTCTAACAACGAAAACAAGCCCTGAAATATGCCGTTCTTTCTTTCACTTATAGCGAGGGTCTTGTTTTGGCAGACTTGGTGCCTTCAACTAGATTATAGGTCAGCTGCCAGCTCGTGATAGGATCACGTGCTACGTGACGCCAAACAGGCTCATAAAGAGTGTTCCACATTCGCCATCATATATAGCTACCGGCGGCGCTGGCTGACGCTCAGTCCACATTTAGAGCACATACGTACCTCATAAAGTGAACGGGGCAATAGACGCCATGCTAGCTTAGTTGGTAGACCGTCGAATGCGTTATTCGAAGGTCGCAGGTTCGGTCCTGCCCACGGCAATTTATTACAGTGTAAGCTATTATAAGATCATAACACGGGTCAGGCGTGGTGCCGTAGTTGTCCGCCGCCGCCGTCGGTGCCCGTAACCACTACCGCACAAAATGAGAAAACAAAAACTCAAATATATATTACCAAGGACATAGCGAGATTTTAACCCGGGTCAACTGCATGCCAGCCCCGCATTCTATTGCTGAGCCTCGCCGTTGATTGGAACTCGTTCACAAACTTGCCTTAGGTAGGCTTGATGTCGGGAATGGAATCGCGTTAATATGAGTAATAAAGCGTTTGAGAACAGCAAAGGAACAAGCAGGCGTCACACAATGCGAAAAACGTAACGAGTGGGTCATCCAATGCTATACCCCATTGTTCTTCGCAGCCTATTTACTGTGGCACATTTCCACATCAGGCGTAATTATCCATAGTCGTCAGCCACTGCATGAAACACAAAATTCGCGCAAAATTAGTTGCAAAAAAGTGTTTAGCGGACACCACGCTTCTCCGAAGAATGACAAGGGATAGCATAGCGAATGGCGGACAAAAATCATAATTATTTATGGCGTAGTGGGTATCCAGCAAATGTGCTTCTAGGAGTTTCAAAAAGAGCGTTTAGAAAAGGCTCTGAACGGCCACTCTTCTAGCTTTCGCTGTGACTGTGCTGCGCGTTCCGCGCAAGCCTGGCGATTTTAGAGGCGAAGCTCCTCTTAATCTATACTTGTCCTGCATGTAGCATAAACGAGTAAAGAAGAGACGAAAAAAAAAGGAAGACAGTATGTCTCGAACAGTGTAATAGACGGCGTTGTCTCATAAAATTACATACAAAGTGCAGTGGAGTAAGCATATTGTAGATGGCGCTGTACCGCTACTCTCCGATTGGCTACTGCGTGGGTTGTGCCGGGGTGTACGAGGAAGGAGCGCTTCCCTCAGTCTTCCCTTGGCTTCCTTTACTCGCGTCTCGTCAGTGTTACCCACGTGCCGTCTGCATTTTCAAACGCGATCAAACGCATGGACGCATGCACGGACGGACGGACGGACACACGGACGGACATAAGCACGGATGGACGTATGCACGCTTCACCCCACTCATCAGCACTCACTCTGTGGATATGCTGGAATTTTTTCTTGTCGTCCGCTTTTTTTTCTTCACATTTGCATTACATTTACTTCTAATAATATCCCCTATAGTTTGCTTGGCATCAGGGGCTCCAGAAGTATATCTCAAGTGGAGGGGCGACGCTTGTAGGCAGATATATATATATATATATATATATATATATATATATATATATATATATATATATATATATATATATATATATATAACAAACAGTAATGCCAAGGAATGTACAGGGGAAGTTATTAGAACCAATGGAATGTATATAAGAAGAAAGAAAAGTGGGTGAAAGTGGGTGTCTGTTATATGTCAATAATATTGTGTTAAAACACGGAAAAACGAGCCCTTAGGTATACACTTCTTTCCCTTATTTTCATTGAACGAGGGTCTCGTACTGGCAGACTTGGTGTGTTTAGGTTGTATAAGAGGGACAATTAATCAGCTGCCCGCTCATAATAAGTTCACGTGCTACGTGACGCCAAACATGCGCATAAGAGTGTTTTCACACTCGTCGTTTGGCTTATAGATGGCGCTGACTGTCACTCCTACTTCTAAATTCACAGATAAACCCCAAAAAGTGGATGGAGGGAGGGCCGCTGTGATAGCTCAGTGGTTAGAGCATCTAACGCGTAATTCGAAGGTCGTAGGTTCGATTCCTGCTCACAGTTGGTAGTTTTTTCACCCACTTTTCTTTCTTCTTATATACATTCCATTGGTTCTAATAACTTCCCCTGTACATTCCTTGGCATTACTGTCTGTTATATGTCAATAATATTGTGTTAAAACACGGAAAAACGAGCCCTTAGGTATACACTTCTTTCCCTTATTTATATATATACATATATATATATATATATATATATATATATATATGTGTGTGTGTGTGTGTGTGTGTGTGTGTAGGCAGGCATGGTGGTTGAGTGGCCGTAGCGTTGCATATAGTCTAGTAGATCCTCCGTGAGCGGTCACAACGTGGTTTATTTCGACGTTTCGGCCTAGAGTCTGGCCTTCATCAGGAATCCTGATGAAGGCCAGACTCTAGGCCGAAACGTCGAAATAAACCACGTTGTGACCGCTCACGGAGGATCTACTAGACTATATATATATATATATATATATATATATATATATATATATAAGGGCGTCCATACATATCTCTGTTTTTGCTAAGGCGAGAAGAGGATGGGGAGGAGTTGTAGCAGCTGTTGGTGGGGGAGCACGTCCCTCCTCCCTTTATACTAACCTGTGGGGGTGACGGCCCCCGCGCCCCCGTCCCCCGGGTCCGGAGCTCCAGGTTGGTATCATTGTCTGTTAGTTCTCAATAATAATGTACGTAAGAAAGAAAACAAGCCCTTAAATGTGTCCTCTTTCCTTCACTCACACTAAACAAGAAACACTTTTGCGATGGATTTTCAATGTTTTCTATCACATTTTGCCTTCAGGTGTCGGCGCACCTATCTGCCACTGGTGGAAGGTGACGGCGTCCGATGTGTTTCCTGTAAACTGCGACTAATCTGAACTTCGCCTCTTTACCGTTAGTGTGTGCCAAGTTTTATATTACCTTTAAGGGAGTGAGCAGGACAAACCTACGCGCTCCTTGTGAGAATCCTGTTTTCTCGCGTGATCGCTGCAATGCGGGTGCTCTTAATATCCGTTGGTTGGAAAACAGAACGTTTCGACTTACATGTAAAGTTAGTTCAGCCTTGCAGACTGCATCCTGGCACGGAAAAGCCGTGCCCGAGTTGCGAGTGCTTCATAGGAATAATTCTATCCGCATAAAACACGGAAACACAAGAAGCCGCGGCCAGCAACTAAGGCTAAAATCACGCAAAAACAAGGTCAACAGACAATTTTCAAGGGCGCGTGTGTGGTGAACGCACTTAGTATGTGCAACTCATTTTCTGCACGAAACAACGAAATGAATCCAACAGACAATGAGGCCACAGGGAGCATGGGGGACACGCAGTCTGATATTTAACCGAGTGGGGTAATTATGCTGTCAACATTGGATGAACTGAAGTGGACGCAAACCTACCCTTTCCGGCGTCGGTAGAAAGCTGATTTCTGCCCACTTTATTTCATTCAAAATATGCGTTATAGTTACTGCACCACAGTTAGACATCGCACCACGTGTCCCACGCGTGCTTTTCTTGGCCTATAGTGTCTGCGGGAATCATTCGTTTGTTTCTAACGAAGAAGCAAGTCCGCAGAAGAAAGAATCCCGTTTTTCGTTCACTTCGTGCACGTTTTTTTCGCGTGTATCTCACAGAAGACGTTGCACGTTTTCCTAAAAAAATTGAACCGCGGAACGACGTTTAGCGGTATTGGCGGCGAAAAAAGCGGTATTAGCGACGAGATCGACCTATAGGTGGCAGCACCACCCCTACGTTCGTGTGGATCGTCCGCTGCGCGCTGTGTGGTAGTGTACGGAGCTGCCGTTTTTGTATCGTCACCATGCGCTCCTTAAGCGTCGAAAAACGTGTGAATTTCCAAGCGAAACTATTGTTCGGTTCAGCAAAGCTACACGTGTACACAGCCTGGGGCATTGTGCAGGAAAATAGTGATCATTGCGAGCTCTGGCGACCAACGTGCTGGCGACGCCCCCTTTTGAACGAGCCAACGGTATAAGAAAATGTCAAATACACCCCTCCCCTCGGCATGCGCTGCGTTCCGTTGGTTAAAATCGAACGCGGCCTCACGTCAAGGATGGTCGACAAAGTTGGGGCGGTGTTTGTTTTTTTCAGTTTATTACCACCGGCTAACCAAGAAACAATGCGAACTAACATTAGCAGCAAAATCATGAGCCAAGAGTCAGGCAACCAAAGAGACGTGGTCCAGCACGTGCTCGGCATCCTGGAACGCCAGCGGCCGAAAGCAGCGTCGTCCCCACGGGTTTGACGCGGGTAGGTTGCTGCTCCGGGACGTATGAGAACACTGGAGTCATTACTTTAGTTCCACTACCTCTTCCGCCTTTATGCCGGATCAACAATAAAGTTGTTTCACTCACTCACTCTGACGCCGTGAAGACGCCGAGAAGAGATTACGAGAAGGCGTTTGATTCATTAGAAATATCAGCCGTCATGCAGACACTGCGGAATCAGGGCGTCGATGAAGCATATATAAACATCCTGGAAGAAATATACTGGGGATCAACTGCTACCATAGTGCTTCTTGAAGAAAGCAACAGAGTACCAATCAAGAAGGGTGTAAGGCAGGGGGACACAATCTCCCCAATGCTATTCACCGCGTGCTTACAGGAGGTTTTCTGAAGCCTAGAATGGGAACAGTTAGAGATAACAGTTAATGGAGAGTACCTTAGTAACCTGCGCTTCGCCGATGAAATTGCATTGCTGAGTAACTCAGGGGACGAATCGAAACTCATGATTACGGAGTTAGACAAGAAGAGCAAAAAGGTGGGTCTTAAAATTAATCTGCAGAAAACGAAAGTAATGTACAACAACCTCGGAAGAGAGCAGCGCTTCGAGGTAGCTAATAGTGAACTCCAAGTTGTAAAATACTATGTCTACTTAAAGCAGGTAATAACCGCGGAGCCAAACCACGAGATTGAAGTAACTAGAAAAATAACAATGGGGTGGAGCACATTTGGCAAGCACTCTCAGATTATGACAGCCAGATTTCCACTATCCCTCAAGAAGAATGTATATAACAGCTGTATCTTGCTGGTACTTAGCTACGGAGCAGAAACCTGGAGACTTACATAGAGGGTTCAGCTTGAATTGAGGACGACGCAGCGAGCAATGGAAAGAAAAATGGTAGGTGTAACCTTAAGAGACAAGAAGAGAGCAGAGTGGATTAGGGAACAAACGGTGGTTAAGGATATCATAGTTGAAATCAAGAAGAGGAAATGCACATGGGCTGGGTATGTAGCGCGTAGACAGGATAACCGCTGGTCATTAGGGGAACTGACTGGATTCCCAGAGAAGGCAAGCGGGTTAGAGGGGGGACAGAAGGTTAGGTGGCCAGATGAGATTAAGACGTTTGCGGGTATAAATTGGCAGCAGCAAGCACAGGACCGGGTTAACTGGCGGAACATGGGAGAGGCCTTTGTCCTGCAGTGGACGTAGTCAGGCTTATGATGATGATGATGATGGTGATGATGATGATGATGACTCACTCACTCACTTTATCAATTATTCAATAAACATATGTATATGGTTAGTAGTATGTAGACAAGGGCCCCAAAGCCGAGTGACTGCAGCAGGCCCCCGGTTAACAGTAATGTAAGAATAATTAATTGTACAGCATATCTAAATTACGCACTGCAAACGAAAGTGAGTAGTGATCCTATTAGAAGACAAGCAAAAAAAAATATCTTCAGTGCTATGCGACAAGTGCCCAATAATTAGTTTTAGATGCAAATATGTGTGTCGTATATATAAATCCAAATATATCTAAATTAAAACATTTTGTCGTTACGCACACTTATTTGCTTAGGAAATAATTTCACTTTCACTTTCACTTTTATTCTTTAAAGACCCCACCAGGGGGTGTTACATAAGGGGTGGGTTACAATATATACAACAGGTTGAACACTTCATTATATGGTATAATGTGATGTGATCGCTTCAATGAAGGCAGTAGGGCTTGAGTTAGCGATTTCTTGTGTAAGGTCGTTCCAGTCCTTGGCTGCTCGAGGAAAAAAAGAAGATACAAAGGTGACTGTGCGAGCTTGAGGACGGGCAACGTGAAGGGGTGACCAATACGGTAAGATATGCCTGATGGTGGTAAAATATACGGTGCTTGATTTAGTGCGCTGTGGTAGAATTTATGAAGTAATGATAAACTAGCAATGTGGCGTCGATTAGAAAGTGTTTGTAAACCGGATTCCGATTTCAAGGATGTTACGCTGATATCGTATGCAAAGGCGGAATGAATGAAACGAATGGCACGATTCTGAAAAGACTCAAGGGCGTTGGTGAGGAATATCCGGCGTGGATCACAAATGGCTGATGTGTATTCTAGTTTGGGCCGTATTAGTGTTTTGTAAGATAGTAACTTGACATGCAGTGGAGCGCATTGTAAATGACGTCGTGAAAACCCAAATGTTTTGTTAGATGATGCAATAACGTTCTTCACATGCGCACACCAGTCGAGATTATTCGATATCGTCACACCTAAGTATTTACATTGGCATACGGTCTCTAGTTGCTGGTTCGCTATTTCATATTTGAATTTTAATGGGTTAGGACTGCGAGAAAACGACATTGTTTAGCATTTACCAGTATTTAAAATCATTAACCAGTGTTGACACCAGTTCTTAATGTTGTGCAAGTCCTGTTGAATAGCAGACTGGTCAGTAATGTTAATAACTGAACGATAGATCACGCAATAATCGGCAAACATGCGGATTTTACTAGTAACATGCAATGGTATGTCATTAAAATATATTAGAAAGAGTAGGGGGTCTAATACCGAGCCCTGGGGGACGCCAGATTCTACTGAAAGAGGCTCAGAGTTGTTGTTATTGACGCGCACTGACTGCAGGCGGTTAGTGAGGAACTGCTCTATCCATGTTAGAACTGCGGGGTTTAGATTCAGTCGGGAGAGTTTTAGTAGTAAGCGTTGATGAGCAACTTTGTCGAATGCTTTCGCGAAATCAAGAAAAATTACATCACTTTGAGTGTTAGCGTCTAGATTGAGGTGCAGGTCATGGAGAAACGCAGCTAATTGTGTTTCGCAGGATAGTCCCTCGAAGGATAGCCCGCTGATATCGGTCGCAATATTTCAGGTGTATCACGTCCCACTGCAGATTATCCAGTCATGATGCCCACTAAAGGCTTGCAAGCCTGAACGTAGAGCATCCAGTACCAGTCGTACGGACTCAGTGTTTGGTAATTTCAGCTGGCTCAGTAACACGCAAAGCATGTTAAACTTGTGTAAGCACACCCGCCTACCTTTCCATGGGACGATCGCTCCAACCCCCCTCCCCCCCAAATGATCCGCCATGGGCGAGTCGCAAGACGATGCCACTAGCTCGAGCTGTGAGCACCCACAACATTGTAATCTAGGCCATCGTACCTTCTTTCTCACTAGAAATGGCCCGGTACCACTGGAAATCGAAGCCAGACCTCCCGGTTGCGCCGGAAGGTTTAGGTAGAGCGCCGGGGAAGAGGCAACACCACCTAGATACTACTGTAGGTGGAATATGATGGTGATGATGATGATGATGGTGATGGAATAACTTTATTGAATATCCGGCGAATGGAAGGCCCGGGCCTGGGGCCACCTAGATGGTTGCTGTGTCTCCCGCGCTGCCTCCAGGGCTCGCTGGACGGCCCAAAGTTGGTCCGTGAGTTCCGATCTTTGAAGCACGGCCGACCACCGCGCCCGCAGATCTTCCGAGGAGACCGCCATTTGATCTTGGGATACTCGACATCCCCACAACATATGTTGATGGGTGGCTCTACAAGATTGGCATAGCTTGCATGTGTCAGTCTCTGTATAGGTGGAATAGCACTCATACTTTCTCCACCTTCTCTCTTATTTAGCAGCTGTAGTCGCCCTTCATGCTGGTGCTTGCGCCACTGAATTCAACGCACATATGACGAATCAGCCTTGATATAACGATTCCTTTACAGCATAACGCGGCACATATGCTCGTCGGACTCATGCAATGGAACGTTTTGCAAGTGCCACCTAACATGCGCCTACCAGCTGGTCATTCCCTTAAAACAAGCAAATGATTTTCCAGAAGCCTTCAACCGGTCGCTTACATCGACAACCATAGCCGATATTTTTTCTGCATACGTTGTTTTGATGAATAATTAAAAGCACGTATTCATCCTAATGTTTCAATCGTAAGCGCATTTCCACCCTGCATTTGTGCTTAGCATTGACACAAGACCCCTTAGCCAACTTTAGATATTACTGCCAACCAGCGCAGTAGACAAGATTGTCTTCGCCCCCCCCCCCCCTTCAAACTTGAGCACAAGGGGTGGGGCGTTTACCGAGGACAAATAATAAAAATAGGCATTTTTTAAGGCCTCCACGAAAAATATTTCGGAAAAAAGATTCCTGCTACGAGCCTTCTGCAAACTTAAAGTCATAATCGGGCCAGCTACGCAGTTGATGTTTGCACTCGTCGAAATCGAGCCCTGACACCAAGGAAGAGCCAGTAAGTGTTGTTGACCATGAAACTCTGCACCTTAAGCAACGGGGCGTTGGAGGTGCCTTTAACGACAACAAATGCATGCACAAAAGAAAAGCTGACACCCCTCGGCTTAAGAGCCTCCGAAGGTAGCGGGTGTCATGCGGGTATATTTGCGCCCGCTTAGAATCAAGTGTCTTTTCACCCACGGTTGCATCAGCAGCGACGACGCTCACCGAATGGGAACGGCCTTATCGGTCGGGCCAGAATGGCGTATGACGCTTCCTGCTCCCCAACATCAGTGCCTTCTGTGCTGAAAATGTTCGCTACGTGACGACGTTGTGGCCCTTCCTTCGGTCTCCGTTGTTTGGTTGCAAAGCCAGGATGACAGCGATGTGGGCAGCCGGTAACGTGCAGTGGCTCCACGGCCATTGAGTTTCCGTCGTGAGGGAGCATATAACTCCGGTGGATATACGGGCGAAATGTATACAGTAATATTCAACTCTGACCAGCCCGTTTCGCCCACAGTGGATACCGTATCGACAACGTTGTAGTCAGCTTTAGCAAAATTGGGAATGTGAGATGCTGTAACACTGGTTGATTCATCGTTCAGCGTCGTCAATTTCAAAGACCCTGTTTCGGATATTTTGAAGTTGTCGTTCGCAAAGCCACCCCCGTACTCCTATTGCTTTGCATATGCCTGATTAGCAGTTAAATCATACACAATAAGCATGCTGAACTGGACACGTCCAAAATCTTGCAGGCGCATAATGGAGTAAGAATGAGTGAGACCTTTAAAGAGGGGGTGCTCTAAAGAAGAACAGATTTATGAGTCACTCGTTTGTGCGAACGCTGCGCGCATTGTGAAGATTTACTCCCATAGAACTAAATGTATAAGCACGGTACATCTCATAAACTATACTACACAAACACATTGCAAACTACATAAACACAATATATCACAGTAATCCTTGCGGTGTAGGCATCACGCACGACTTGCAGCATCTCAAATATCGATGGTAAAAACGGTTAGGCAGGCTGCAGATGACTGAACGAATCGGTGACGCTTATGGTCGCGCTAACGCGGGAGTTTACAGCAGCTCGATATTGAAGAAGATGCTTCAGTGTGGCCACTGTATGTAGTAGACCATCGAGCAATGAGTTTTCCCATGCTGGCCCTGTGTGCAGCTTCCCGAGCCCGCTCACCCCGCGGAAGCTAAATTCCTTCTGAAATCGCATTCTGCAACCACTGTGTGGAAGGCCCTTGAGGCTCACCGGATGCTGCAGTCGCTAGGAACGTGGATTGTCTTTCGTTACTCGGCATTCATTTATTTGCCCAAATATTTACTACCATCCAAAGCCGGAGAAGGCTACGAGAAAAAAAAAGGAAAGTCACGAGGAAAGGAAGATACGAATGAGAAAGAGAAACTGAGTTGCGTTACGATGCCCCAAGATATTTCGACCATATAACACGGGTGTAACTATGAGATGGCTCCATTCCGAGTCTCCACCGGCAATGGAGATATGAAAACGCGCTTGAAATAAGAAATGACAAAGACCACCACTGACGGAAGAAAGGTAGGGGTAGAAAACGTGTGTAGGAGGAAATATGATCCAAAACAAAGGATTGCTCATACTGGGTCACGAAAAAAACATCTCAAGAACGGGAAATACTACGATAATCCGGCTTTGGAGAATAGAAAGAACCACCGGCACTGCGCTCTTGCAGTCTGGTTCGATGTTAGCTCACTGTCACCGTTTCCCTGATAGTTTCCCAGCACACAGATACAAAGGAGCTGTGAAGGACATCCGAAGTCGTTCAGCAGGCAGGGAAGCCTTTGCTTGCACTGGTAAATGCGGTGGGTCACTTCATATAACAAGGCTGCTTCGTCTGGATCATAATTTCTTAAAATTAACTAGAGGGGACTCTGGCGCTGCAATCGTTCATCGACCGTGGGAATTATGGGCATGACATGGATTTGTTTGGTCTTTGTAATCAGCCTCTAAGGGTACTTCCTCACACAAAAACGAATGATGGTATGCAAATAGTGTCTTATTAGTTACCGTTACAATTAAATAAACTTCATTTTGCAGGCATTGACAGTAAAAACATTACACTAGCACAGCTCTGCGAATTTTCGATTAATTCTAACTGTTAAAGCACATAATTAGCCTTTACCACTATATGAGTAATATACAATGTGTTGCCACGTTCTGTGTCTCTTTTATATTTTGCTCTTAGTGTTTTCTTTTGCCATAATTGTACAAAGTCTTTGCAACATGCTCATCCATGTCTTTTCTTATATCAAGTGTATACAACATGTACTGCCTCTATTTAAAATGTCTCCATTACATGTGCGTTCATATATTTGTTCAATGAAAGTGAGTTACTGCGATCATTCCATGTATTCTGCCACTATCACTACCTCCGCCTGATGATTGGGAGATGAGAACTTAGTGAAGCAGCCTGCTGCTTATTCGCCCCCCTCCCTCCATCAACACTGTAATGGTGGAAATAAAGTTATTATTATTATTATTATTATTATTATTATTATTATTATTATTATTATTATTATTATTATTATTATAATTATAATAATAATAATAATTATTATAATTATTATTATTATTATTATTATTATTATTATTATTATTATTATTATTATTATTATTATTATTATTCATGCTTCCGTGTGGTGAATCATACTTGTGGTTTTGTTTATTGCTGTGTTTTGGTTTTGTTTTGAAAGGAAGAACAAACCGCTTTGAACTTGGTGAGCTGGTTTGAAATGGTAAGCCGAATAGATTAAGGTGGGGATGCGTAACTACTGAACATTTGCCGATTGTTGTTTCGCGACAAAGCAGCTTCAAGCCAAGCGAAGCCAAAAGGAATGTAAAATACGAAGACTTGGCAAATTCATGTACTCCCATAATTCACATGCTTTGCTGAAGCGTCATTGGTTGCAGCTCCCATTGACACTAGCGCCAGAGTTCCCTCTAGTGTATATTTAGAAAGCTCTATGGCCTGGATGTGTCGCCTCTTCTCGCACAACGTACGCCCGTCAAGCGCCCGTCTGGAAAATCGCCCGCGCCGCTTGACGTTAAGCGTAGCGTTATGTGGTAGGGGCGCTGTCCTTCATTCCGTCACGCGCTCCATTCGAAGCGGTGGCGTACGCTACTCGCTTTTCCCAATTTAAGATGACTTGGTCTCTGTGCGTTGCCACATTAATCATTACTGGCCTTCTGTGCCTTTTCTTTATTATATGCGAAGCAGCTCTTTGACTAGCATGTGTGACCCTGTCCCTCCGCACCGGGGTGGTTACAAGTAGGCCACGCCTACCCTCGCAGTGCGCGCGCGTGACGTCACTCTCTCCCTAGCCTGTCGCCGCTCACCACGTGTCATCTCTCTCACTTCACCCTCTCCACCGCTCGCAATGATTGAGCCCACTCCTCACGTCAGAATTATCTCCTCACCCGTACCCCCTCTCTCCATCTGTCGGCGAGAAGAAGCCGCGGGTAGGCGCGCCGTCGTCTAGCCCGGCCGTGGTCCCGCGGCGCCGGCAATGTGGACAAAGCGCCACTGCTTGCCACGCGATCACGCCGACGCGCGGGACCCGGCCGGGGCATGCTTCCCGCTTTTGGGCGCGTACCTTTACTGGCCGTCAACGGCGTGGCGGGTTAGCGAAGCTGATTGCGTTCCCGAATGGCAACGTTGCGCCTGGAACGCCAACGAAGCGCGAGCCAGGGAGCCGAGCGCAATCGTCGGCAGTGGAAAACCAACGACACCGACGAGGTGCGAGTCAAGAACGCCGATTGCGTTAGAGAATAGAGACGGCGCGCCGGTAACAACGACGAGACGCGAGCCGGGGAATCCAAGCGCAAACGTCTTCAACACGTCCCTCCTCCCATGTCTTGGCGTTTCAAACAAACCTTTACTCTTGTAAACACAGTGCGAAGTTTCGCTTCAAACCGTTCTTCCAGCACCCGCGCCGACGCCCGTTTAACCGAGTCAATGCCGTGCGCATCGCTGGTGCTTCGTGTCCCATCAGGGTTCCCTTTGGAGAGATGGTCCATAGTTTTTTTTGTGTGTGTGAGAACGCATCGTGTAGCACTGAAATACAAAGATCAGCATAATAAATAGCGGTGTTCGGCCGGAAAACATTCATCAGATTATTTTCATTAGACTACAAAGTTCGGTTGCTATAAATATCCCATGTTTTTTTAGCACGTGCCCTTTTTTCTGTATTCTGCATGTGGAGTTTTTC
>WOVY01001996.1:2500-47500 GCA_013436015.1 Rhipicephalus annulatus | reverse complement strand
TTTTTCCCCTGCACCCTTTCTTTTTGCTTTTCAAGTTTTCTAGGCTTTTATTTTTATATTATATTTATTTCACCTTTTCCCTCTCTTTCTATTGCTCAGTTGCCTTCGATTTCAATTCGCATACGTGGTTTCTGTTGCCGTGTTCCCTCAGTCATACATCAGTGACATTTAGCAGGTCTCATTTCAGGCTGTGATCGTCTTCTGTACGATGTACTTGCTGATTTCTTTGATGTGAAATTGGTGATTCTGATATCATCATTTACACCCTCGAAGAACAAGAAGAAGACCGCTCCTTGGCACGCGCACGGTTTCTTTTTTTTTTTTTTTTTTTATTGGCGCTAGTATGCCCTACGGCATCAGTTAAATAAAAAGGAGAAGTTTTGTTTCCTGTATGAAGGCCAGGAGTTGTCGATGCAGTGGACCGTGCGTCCAGCGCGTCAAGTCAGGTGGTCGGCCGGGGTGGTGGTGAAGGCCGCGTAGGTGGCGAGTGCGAGCCTGGTGAAGGCCCGGGCAGGTTCCCAATAGGTGATCAAGCGTTGCCTCTGTGGCTGGGGCAACGCAGAATGGGCACGTCGTTGGGGGAGGCTGTGCACCAGATGTCCATGTAGCCCGGATTGCAGGAGTCAAGGCGGCGCCCACACGAATCCTCCTGAGCGCAACCTCCTCTCGGCGAGTTAAGCCGCCGGGAAGGTCGGATCCACGCGGAGGAATGAGAGCACGCGTGGAGCGCCGGAGGGTTTCTTTGTGCACGAGCAAGCTGTCCTTCGGGGACAAACGAAGTAGAGGCAGCGGGTGTTGAACAGTCGCTGGATGGCAAGCGGCATCTGCTTCCACTTGAGCCGGTGCAGACCGGCGGGTCCACAGAACGCGGACAGGACAGGCACATGAGTGAATCAGTCGGTGTATATCGGAGGCTATATCGATGGAGCTGGTCACTTTTCGCAGCTCTCGAACTGCCTGCGTGGAGTCCGTATATACAAGCAATTTATCGTGTGACAAAGAATCCATTTTGGATATCATAACTGTTAACCCGTCCCGTATAGCAGTGAGCTCCGCTAATACGGATGGGAACGGTGCCTCTGTTACGTAAGAGCAGATATGTTGGATTTCAGGTTGCGCGGGGCATACGAGACTGGTGTGCAGAACGCAATTATCGATAGCTGCGTCTACGTATACCGCTAGTGAGTTCTCGGTGGTAGTGACGATGCCCTCCTGCGCCGCTTGTCGGGTGGATTGTCGCAGGCGGGTCAGTGGTCGGTTGTCACTGGCCTGTGCCTTGAGCCATGGTGGAACTTCTGCCACGGGTGCGTCAGGCTGTGGCAGCGTTGAATCATAGTAGTGAGCTAGAGCTGCCGCCGCAGGAACAGCTTGACTCTTTAGGTAGCGAGCGACTCGACGCTGGTGTACAATTTCGTCGATGGTGTTGAGCTGCGCTTCCGCCTGGAGGGTCGTGATAGGTGTCATACGGGGAAGGCATGTAATCGCCCTCATGGAATCTCGGTTGGCGGTTTCGAGCAAGTCCCAGTCTCTCAAAGTCAGTCGTTGAAACTGAGCTTGATAAACGAGCCGAGGTTGTAGGATTGACCGCACCAAGATACGGGCCATTCGAGAACAGGCACCCCCCGTCTTTTGAGAGATGCGACGAATGAGATGGAGGGTATTAGCACTCTTCCGGCGAGCAGAGCGAACCCACGCATTCGCAGAGCCAGATGCGTCCAGTTCGACCCCGAGCACACGTATAGTGGATACAGGGGTGAGGGTATGGCCATTTAGGCTCAAACATATCGGCGTCTGCAGGAGGCGACGACGACCTCGTCTGTTGGTGATAGACATGAATGCAGTCTTCGTGGCAGATAGTGTCAGTCCTATGCGCGCACACCAGTCCGACGCCTTGTCGAGAGCACTCTGGAGTGCCTCCTGCTGGCGTTGAAGGTCTGGATGTAGTGTCCACACAGTCAAATCATCGGCATACAGGAGGAAGAAGGCATCTGGAATGCGTGCTAGTTGCCACGCGAGGGGCAACAGGGCAATATTGAAGAGTATCGGGGCTAGAACCGAGCCCTGCGGTACACCCCGCTTCATTACAAAGTGTCCGGTTCGTTCCTTGCCTACTCTGATGCAGAAGGTACGGTGTGCCAGAAAAGACTCCACAAAGTCGCAGACGCGAGGCGGAAGTTGAAGCCATTGCATTATGTGATTGATCGCAGAGTGGCTGACGTTGTCGTAGGCCTTATGAACGTCCATGGCGAGAAGGGTTCGAATGCTGCTTGATCTTCTTCCCACAAGCACCATGGACGTCAAATGATCTAGGCCATCTTCCGTGCCCAGGTGCGGTCGAAAGCCAATCTGGGCCGGATGGTACCAGGCGTGCTTTTCCAGCCACCAGGAGATGCGCGACGCCAACATGCGTTCAAGAAGATTGCACAACGTACACGTTAGAGCAATCGGCCGAAGATTAGAGAGGCTGTTCGGGTGCTTTCCCGGCTTAGGTATCGGCACAACTTCGGCATGCTTCCACGATTCAGGCAGCCCTCCGGTCGTCCAGACTGCGTTAAGCGTGTCCAGCAGCCACTGCAGTGCAGGGCCATCCATGTTCTTGAACACTTCATAGGAGATCCCATCTGGTCCTGGTGCCTTGCGTACTTTTGCCTGGTCAATTGCTGCCTGGAGCTCCGCCATCGTGTATGGCGCTTGCATGCCTTCGATGTCCGACGGACTGGGAGTCACGCCAACCTCCGGAGGCAGGTTACACGGACAGTCGAATTGTGGTGGGGCCAGGTTGTAGGCCGGGAAGAAAGCCTTAACTATTTCTGGAGCGAACTGGCTTGGCGTGCATCCAGAAGACAGACACGCACTGGCCGCTGGGTCCGGCGTACGGGTGCCTAGTTCCATACTCCGGAACGTTCGCCATATTGAGGCGGTTGAAGACGATGGACCGAGTGACGCACACCAGTCCATCCACCGTTCGCGGGCGAGACGCTTCTCGCAGCGACGCGCCGCAGCGGTGAGTCTGTTGAGGTTATCACGAAGCTCAGCGGCTGCCGGATCTCGGTTTAAGGCCAGCTCTGCACGACGGCGTGCTGCCCACAGACGCAGAAGATGTAAATTTGGATGTGGTCGGTTCTCCTCTACCCAGCTTGACTGCGTGGCGGCTTGTACAGCTCTGGTTAACACCTGCAATGGATCAGACGATGTATCAGCAATCGAGTCGTTCAGTTCATTGCGGAATAAGTCCCAGTTGGTTGTGTAGCATCGACGTCGGAGGCGGCGCTGGTTATACGCGGCCAAACCAATTTTCAACGGATGGTGATCACTCCCCCAGCAGTCTGGTTCTAGGTCCCACGAAACGTCACACATGCCCAACCACCACGAGAGATCGGGCGCATAAGGTGGAGCACAGGGATGATCCCACCGACGTGTAGAAGTAGCCGGGGCATTCAGAAGGACAAAGTGCGCGTCTGTAAATGTGTCTAGCACGATGTTGCCTCTAGCACTGGAAGAAGGGTAGCCCCACGACTGATGAGGTGCATTGAAGTCTCCCCCAACTAGTACTGGGCACCCAGGATAGGTTTGACGCAGGTGAGCCAGCCACCCCAAACGCAGTCGAGGAGCGCTGCCACTATACGGACGCACGTAAACTGAAACCACAATCACGTCAGTACGCGGAAGTCTAACGAGCACTGCCACCACTTCTTGCCACTGGTTACACCACTGCAGCAGGGGAACCTGCGTTTGAGGATATGTAGTCACAACATACACTGCAGCCTTGCCTGGAGGTCCCAACGCATTGGTGCAGCGTCGATCAGGGATGGTTGGGGAATCATACGCAGTGAATCCAGGGATGCGTGGAAGCGAATTCGTTTCTTGTAGAAGCAGGCACCAAGCGGGGAGCTTCCCCAGCGCAAGGCGATAGCGAAGCTCACCAACTTTATTTGCAAGTCCCCGGCAGTTCCACTGCAGGACACAGTGGTGGCGCGTTGCTTTCAAAGGAGTGGTCATTGCGGTGGAAGGTTGGCGAGCACCACCTTTGAAAGCTCTTGCAGTTGCCGGGCAACAAAGTGGAGGAGCTCTGCCGGAGTCATCTTGACTGGTGCTGACGCGCTTGCGCAGGATAATTCAGGCACAGAAGCAGCGTACGGCACGTCTGTACCGCGCATCGCAGTTGGTCCAGCGGGTCGAGCGAGATGGGTTCTGCGTTGAGCGAGGCGCTTGACTTCCATTTGGAGCTGCTGTATCTGTTGGTCAAGCTTCGCCAGATCGTCTGTACCCGTAACGCTCAATTTAGGCGTATTCGCAGGCTGCTGAACACGTTTTTTGCCCCGCTTGACGGCGTCGCTGTACGTGGGGACTTCATAGCAAGCATTTTCAGGTTCTACCAACGCTGGTGTGTCCTCTTCGGAGGGGGACAACAGTTCAAACCGGTTGCTAGTCGGAATGTCGGCGTCCCTTTCTTCTTGTGTCACCGAACGCTGGCGGCGCTTGCGTTGGCGACGGGCTTTGAGAGCCTTCTGTTTAACTGGACAATCTTTGGACGTTATTTCATGATCGTCCGTTTGGCAGAGCCCACATTTGTACGTGCGCGTCTCGACGGACTCCATGGAGGTGTCTGCGGGTTGGGGACAAGAATCTCGCATGTGACCGGTACGAAAACACCGATAGCAGTGTACCACACCGGGCTTGTACACATGAAATTTCAGGATGCATCCATAGTACGTAATGCGGCTTGGTGGCGTTCGAGGCCCTTGGAGAGTGACAAGGCACGTGCGTCCACGGCCCATATAACGAGCTGTTACAATCTTGTGTGTGGAGCAGGTCAAAGCAGTGATAAGGCCCTCCGGCGATTCCCCTGGGTCAACCCCAGAGACCACATACCGACGCAAGTCCGAGCCGGAACTCAAGTACGCTTGCACCTGTACAGTACAATCAGCTGTGACTGGCAGAGTTTGCAGGTGGGTGAGGCGGTCAACGTCTGCTAGCGAACGCACCCATACGGATACGCTGTTGGTGGGATGGTGAATGGAGAAACCTTGAAACGCGGTGGTTTTGAGGCAGGTGTCGAAGGCTGACTGAAGGAGGCGATTTGACAATTTTGATACGTCGAAGCACTCACGAGGTTTTACGACGACTTTGTACTTAGACTCGGTGCCAGGCGAGGCGACAGCTGCCGGAGAGGGGCACTCCCGCTTGCTTGCCGGTGTGGCTGAAGCAGACAAATCATCTATTTCCATTTGTGAGTCAGCCACGCGTTTCGCACTGCGTTTCGGAGCGGATGATGGTTGTGATGGCTGCGTCATAAGCTCCGCTGCAGCCTTCGTTACTGGTTCACATGAAGAACACGGGAGCGTTGCCGCTGCCAGATGCAACCGGCGAGACGCCGGAACTGTCCTGGCGAGCGTCCCACGCACAATGTTGAAGTGAACGGCACCAAGGGTGGTTAGTCCAGGTCGTCGATGGTGTCCGGAAGAAGAGTGCTTGGGGGCGACCCCACGGCCTCGTCCAGGGCGTCCGGCAGGTCTGTCCTTAGCCGGTGGGGCCAGAGAGCTGGGCGTCGTTGCGTTGAGCCAGGGCGCAGAGAGTGGGGGAACGCCGGTGGGGCGATGGTCGCGCGAGCCGATGCTTCAGCCGATATTCACGGAGCCGTCGAAACGCGTCCGCTCTCGTCGGCAGCTCAGCTGCGTCTCCGCGCACGGTTTCGCCAGAGCCTGCCGGTCTCTGGCAACATTGTGCGTTCACCGGAAAATCACCCCTGGGAACTTCGGGTTTAGCTTGTTTTTGCTTGGTTTTAGCGTTTGTTGCTGGCTGCGGCTGCTTGTGTTTCGATGTTTTATGCGGATAAAAATGTTCTGATGAAACGCTGGCATCTACAGCACAGCTGTGTCAATCCAGGATGCAGTCTCCATGCCTGAATAAATTTTATATGCTAGTCAAAACGTTCAGTTTTCCGACCGATGACAACAAAAAGAGCGCCTGCATTGCAGCGATCACGCGAGAAATCTGGACTCGCACTAAGAGCACGTAGGTTTGTTTTACCCACTCCATCAAAGGCAATCTAAACCTCAGCGTAGACTAATGGTACAGTGGCGATACTCAAGCGTAGGCTAGTCGAAGGTCCTCGGTTACCGGCAACACATCAGTCACTGTCGTCTTCCACCGGTGGCAGATAAGTGTACTGACGCCTGTAATGGGTAGCAAAACGTGAAAGCTAACACTGAAAATCCACCGCAAAGGTGTTTGTTTTATATTTTGAGTGATACAAATGACGTTTACTTTTTGAAACAACGGGGGACACAAAGTAGACATAAATCGCCGTCCAATGTACGTCGTAGTGCCGTTGCACTTGATTTTTTTTTAAAGTGACGCCGGCGAGTGGGCTCTCATCTGTGCGAGCTCATCGTATGTCTTTCTGCCGGTAATTAACATCGCCGCATTCTATAGTTTATTTATCTTTTGGATGTGAACATGAACCGTAGGTTTAGGTATATGTCGAAATGGAAAGTTTGAATCACGAATAGCTTACTCGTGAGTGAACCTTAATAGTTCGCGGAACCCTGCAGCCGCAGTTGATGTGATCGCATTTTAAAATTTCTGAGTCACACGAACGCTTCAGATCGCGAGCTGTTCCTATCGCCGCTGATCTTTTTAAAGAGTGCCCGGTGTGACACATGTGCAGAAATAAGCGTTTTACCCAGAGGTTGTGTGCTTAGGCGAAAGCACAAATATGTTCGGGGCCCAACAGGAGGAAGGTTTTCAGTTCTAGTCGAAAAGTTGAATTGCACAACTTCACTATGGTTCGGGCAACTCTTCTCTCACATGTCGACGATGTGGGCGCGCTTTGAAGACGTGGACAGGGAAAATACAGGTGTGCGCTGTCAATGCCCGGTCACGCGTGTCTTCAAAGCGCATGCACATCGTCGACATCCAGAACGAGCTGGCCCAATCAAGTTCGCTGACAAACTTCTCCTGCAATTTACACAGTTTATGTTTCTATAGGCGCGACCACTATCAGCAGTAACACGGAACAAGGGGCCGGGCTTATCGGAACGCCACGACAGATATTTTGCGCGGCAAATAAAGCTGTGATAGAGGAAGACATCACGACTGGATTTGGTAATTCATTCCATTCTTCGTTTGCCCTCGGAAAGAAGCGGTGTTTAAATGTGTCATTTCATTCAACGTGCACTCAAATCAGTCTCTTTTCACTACTTCGCATTCACATGTGACCGCAACCACATCACACGAAATTAGAAAATAAAACAACCCTAGTACCAATGACATAGTGGGACTCGAAGCCGGGTTCGCTGGATTCTAATTCAGTATTCCACCACTGAGCTATACGCCGGTGCTTGAGACTTGTTGCAAACTTGCCTTAGGCAGGCTTGATTGTCGGGAACCCTGAGCAAGACAATTAAGGGGTGCTCGCTTACGTATTGATTGTGGTAGTGAAGCCATTGGAAGCGAAAAAGAGTGAAGATTAGGTGGAGTGGTGATATCGAGGGTGGTGGACACAATTTCTTGAAATGAAACTTTGTTATTGCCCCGCCGCGGTGGTCTAGTGGCTAAGGTACTCGGCTGCTGACCCACAGGTCGCGGGATCTAATCCCGGCTGTGGCGGCTGCATTTCCGATGGAGGCGGAAATGTTGTAGGCCCGTGTACTCAGATTTGGGGGCACGTTAAAGAACCCCAGGTGGTCAAAATTTCCGGAGCCCTCCACTACGGCGTCTCATATGGTGGTTTTGGGATGTTAAACCCCACAAATCAATCAATCAATCAATCAATCAATCAATCAATCAATCAATCAATCAATCAAACAAACTTTGTTATGCTTGCAGTTCATAACAGAACTCTCCCGAAGCGCAGGGCACACCTACAAACTTCAATAAGCGCAAGCTTTAAAACAAGAAGATTACAAAGCCGCGTGAAGTTCAAGGACAGCACAGCTGGTCGACCTTAGGGGCGTAACGTGGCCTAGTCACTTGATGCTAGGTCTTCCCTTTGCGTGCACAGAATAAAGTTGATCCGTCACAGACCTTGCAAGAATGTTCAGACTCTAGTGGCAGTAACTTACGTGCAAACCTGGCACACCCAGCTGAAGTGCGGGCATTTTGTCACTCGTATACTCAGCTCACGCCATGGCAATCCCACTCGGCGCGACGGCTGAGCGTGCTGTCTTGGCGGCGGCTCACACATTGTGGCCATAAGAGGGAAAAGAAGAGAAAAGTGAGCCCCGCAACTGTCTGCATCAGGATGCGACACCTCAACAGTAGCTCACAAGGGATGGGGGTAAGAAGGGATTAAAAGGATAGGAATAAAGGTGTAGAGAGAGAGAGAAAGAGGCATGCGGTGGTAAGCCAGAGAGCGACGACATAACGAGGGGATAGGAGAGATAGGAAAGATGGAAACATGGTCACGGGAGTACGAGAACCGGGCACCACTTGCGAGAGCTCTTGTCTGCGACAGGAAAGGGCGTAGGGCTAATACAGTCGGCCAGAGCTGCGCTGACGTCGGAGATCGCGAGGGCACAACCGGTCAGCACGGAATCCATCGAGCGGGGAATGCGCGGCTAGGTGATTGACGCAGAAGGTTTCCTGCACCCTGTGGACGTTTGACTTGAAGATTTAAGGCTTTTACTTTTAAAAGCATGCAGGGTTTGAGCGGGACTTGTGCGTGGTGCAAAAGTGTTCTACCACAAAGCTGGGCCAGTGCTTCAAACTGCTCTAGAAATAGAACCTGTAAAGGCATCAGTACGGGTGACGATGTCGCTTAAAAAAAGTCAAGTTGCATAAAAGAAGGGCAGGATCGTACCAGCAGTCACGCCATGTGAATTGACAAACGAGTTGCTACCACAAAGCTTCCCGGCCACTACAGAGGACATATCATCACCGTCATCAGCCACATTGACAAAAGCGTTCTCCTACGCAGATGCTCGTATTGGCTTGCAGATGCATATTGGGCACTTGGCTACAGCCTGGATAACGTCGGAGAATCTGCGCATAGACAAAATTGTCTGCACCAGGCGCTAAAAACGTCAACTGATTGCCCATGTCGCTTCTCCTGAGTGCAGCCAGGCTTTCGCTTTCTTATGTTACAACATTGTAAGAGATTAAAAATAGTGCAACCAATTGATTGATTGATTTGTGGGGTTTAACGTCCCCAAAACCACCATATGATTATGAGAGACACCGTAGTGGAGGGCTCCAGAAATTTCGACCACCTGGGGTTATTTAATGTGCGCCCAAATCTTAGCACACGGGCCTAGAGCATTTTCGCCTCCATCGAAAATGCAGCCGCCGCAGCCGGGATTTGAACCCGTGACCTGCGGGTCAGCAGCCGAGTACCTTAGCCACTAGACCATCGCGGCAGGGCATAGGGTAACCAAGAAGTTGGTGTCCAAGAGCTCCGCCCCCCCTCGCCCCAAACCGAATAAAAGGGTAGTTTTACCGAGGACAAATAACAAATATGTGTTTTCAAGTCCCCCCTTCTCAGAAATGAATCCTGGCTACGGGCCTGCCTTCAACATAAAAGCCTTGAAGTTCTAATGCCATTGTAGCCTATAGCAGTCATAAGCACCAATGTGTCCGCAAGTGAAGCGCACTTTAACTGCTTATGTTCTTGAGTTATAGTGTAATGTACTATATGACTCCCTGGCGGGAACAATAAGCGACAAACAGTGACTACATAGTTTATCAGTGTTCTGAGTTCTAGTTATATAACTAAGATTTTGCATAGAGTATATTGCTTTTTCGTTATTTATTTTGCTTTGTTTCATCAATGCTTGTGAAAACAAGTCGCAGCCAGATGAACATCTTCCCTTTTCGCAATGCGGCTTTCATGCAAATGCTGTGCTACTCGTCAATGTGCGTCGCGCACGCGTCGTTTTCAACTTCGTGCGCTGGTAAAGGAATTATAATAAAAAAAGATCTCTAACATTCAGCTTAAAGTCGCTAGAGTAAACACATCGTGTTTTTTAAGCTGTTAGGCTGCCGGGAGGCACTAAGGTATTCCCGTAAGGCACGCACTGGCATGCTTGTTTGCACTCGAAGGCACGCATGCAAGCAGGGTAGCGTACACGGAATAGAAGAAGAAAAGACAAACAAACAAAATAGAACAGAACAGCTCAAGGCGACTGTTCCCTTGGGTGCCCTGAATTGAGAAATAAGAGAAAGAATAAGGGTCCAAAACGTCACCATCTCGAGGGCCACCTCGAGGTTCCGCGTCGACGGATGCTTGTCGAAATCTGCGCCGCCTGCGATCGGGAGAAAAACGTGCGTCCGCCGGAGCGCATTTCAAGTGTCGTCTCCTCTCGAGGGAGTCATTGCGGATGCTAAAAAGCTCGCTGACGAGTGAGACGCACGGCGAGAGATGTTTTATGACCTGGTGTGAACGCGGCAGAGGGAAATCGCGAACGGATAGGTTCCCGCCGTGAACCGTGCAGCGTGGTGGAAACACAAGCCGGTGTCGGAAGTATTTCTCGGGGTTAGTACTAACTACACCAATTGGAAACAAGTGCTTTAATGGAAGGTTGAGTGGAACGGTCAATCATCTGAAAATTATTGTTTGAAAACTCTCTTGCGTTTAATAGTGATTGATAGATATGTGGGGTTTAACGTCCCAAAACCACCATATAATTATGAGAGACGCCGTAGTGCAGGACTCCGAAAATTTCTACCCCCTGGGGTTCTTTAACGTGCACGCAAATCTGAGCACACGGGCCTACAACATTTCCGCCTCCATCTTTTGTGTTTAATATTACCACCAAAAGTTTATTATTAGAAAAAAGGTAGAACTTGGTTTTCAGTGCTTCGCACACTTTGAAATGCATTCACCATTGCCAAAATTGGAACCCGTGTCACCCGCATCTCGATATTGACAATAAAACACTCAAGTCACTAAGCTGCAGCCATGTTCAAGCAAGCTTTTAAATGACCTCACTAGTATCGACGATACATTATTATCAGGCTACATTCGTTTAACAATTTACCTTTGTGTAACTAAACTTGTTGACAACAGTTGTAGTGAGTCAGTTTCACGTTTGCAAGGCAGATTCACAGAACGATATATTAGAATATGCGTAACTGTGTTGTACAGCGCTACTATAGATGAACTTTCGCCACAAGATAAGGTAATAAACTACTTTGATAAATGCGCGACAGGAATAAAACTTCGGAGTTCATGAGTTGAACGAATTTCCAGCTCCAGAATAAAACGGGCGCTCTACGAACTTAGTTATTCACAACACCAGTACTCAGCACCTCAGGTACACTGCCACCTAACGTGCTTCAAGTAAAGCACAGGTATTGCGTGCTCCATGGAACAGACTGGGTGACATAGTAAAGGAATACTTCTGAAACCTCGATACGGGTGGTTCAACAGTAATGTGAGAGCTCGGGTGTGCTTGCTGAAGGCAACTCAGCTTTACCACCCTTTTCAAGTTTGAGGGAAAGCACTGTTATGTGCACACGAGTGACTCATTAGTCCCCTTAATCTTTCTGACCACTTCCTCCTTCAACAGAGCATAGGGTATAGATCGCCATGCAAGCCTTCCTGCCTTGTTTCAGTAGCCTTCTATCTTTCGCTCTCTTCAAAGAACTAAGAATGCATGAGCATACAAGGTGAAAAATAACAGACATCACTATGTTCTCCTCTCATATAAGATTGGTGGTCATCACAGTCTGATGCACTCGTGTTTCGTGTGTTCGCATTACCCCATTTTCAGGCCGCAGAATCGTGACAAGTTTGAAAAACACGACGCAACTGAAACGGAGGTAATTTCAAATGAATATTATTCTTTCCGAAACTATACTCTTGTGTTTCAGTTACGGAGACCAAGTGCGTACTTCAGTCACGTTTATATCCTCCGATAAAATTTACTTCCTATCACAGGTTGCGCCAACATGCCAGCATGCGAGCCGCGATGCCGAAAGGAAAAGTTCCGAATACAAAATAAGTGTTATATATAACACACACCACGCCTTGGTCGCGTAACGGGTCGAATTTCGTGTGAATGCATGGGAATATATAAGTAACGCAATTTACGCTAGATCAGTAAAGCCGCAACGTGGTAGTTGGACACCGACGTAACCGGCATCCGCACTGGCGTTGACCGCGTTGCACAGTTTCACGGAACAGCGTATGCGTAACATATTCGTGTGTTCCCGCAAACGCGGAAGTCGCTCGAAGCGCATCAGTCGGAACATGCAAGCGAGAAGCTACGCGAGCGAGCTTTTTACGACCGTTATCCCCGCTGCTCACCGAGAAGATGCAAAGTCAAAAAGCCACTGTTTTTCTTCCTCGTTACCGTGGCGCGTTGGCCGCGTGCAGGCGCCGGCGCATTTCAGGCGAGACGCTCGAGCCGCATGCCTGGAAATGCTTGCTCGAAATGGCGTCGCGGCCAGAAAGAGAGTCGTGCGCTGCTTTGCAACCGACGCTTAAACCTACTTGCCGTACAACTGAGTCGATGCCGCGTAACCCCCCCCCCCCCCCCCCGTTTGAAGCGAGCAGTGCGCACGTGGTTGTCGCGCATGTATACACCGGCGCCTTTGCCACGTCGATCGGAAAAGCTTATGGAACACTCGGCTACGGTCCTTGCTTAAACTAACTTAAACTAAGTTCATGCTTAAACTAACTAACTAACTAACTAACTAACTAACTAACTAACTAACTAACTAACTAACTAACTAACTAACTAACTATTTGTCGGATAATGTACGTCAGCTAACCGTCTCGCTCACTAAATACTTATCGATTCACAACATACATGCTTCGCTTCCTCGAATGCACTCGCTATCATTGCAAAACACTCGCTGTCGCGCACAGAGACGATGCAAGGATCCAGCACTTCTGTGTGAATGCACCACGTGTGGTGTCGTCCCAGTGGCATGCCGGCTAAGGTCCCTAGATGAAACAAGTTTTCAAGGTAGCGACACCCTCCCTTTTCCTCCTCGCTTATTTGCCTGAAGTGCCCCCTAGAAGGTTTAAAACTTTCATCCGAAAGCGAATGTTTGGGTTCTGTTGCTATGGTGAATAGATGTAAATGAAACAAAATAGAAGGAAATAAGACGTAGAATAAACAGTTACCTTTATGAACATAAACGGCACAACACAAGAGCAAGCGTGATGTGCGTTACTCAACCGGCAACGTTGTGCAGTTCTATACTTCACACCACTAGCTATGGCGTCTCGCGTAGTACATTTTAGTTCCACGGCCGCGGTATTTCGTCCAGTTCTAACTAGTCCACTTCTCCGATTGTGTTTTGTTCGTGCTGTGACACAGTGAACGTGCTTCTTGCTGGATCCTGTAAGTGGCCACAGGGCGTGACGTTGTGACGATTGATTACAACCGGCTTGTGCACACGCAAGAAAAAAAAACTACGACCAGACTGGTACGAACACTCGTCCAGCAGCTCTGCGATGGCGTTTTTTTTTAATGTGCCCATTTGGACAATCGTGATGCCAAGTGATTCTGATGCGGTGCTGGGAACTTCCTGAAAAGTGAGAGTTCTACTGGTGAGGTGTCTCGAAGCAGCGCGTTTCGGCTCAAGCGGGAACTGGTCAAGAGTGAAATGTTTCTGAAGGTGCGTTGATTACAACCTACAGCTGCTCTGTATACGTGCATACCCACATTTATTTGTACCAACTGGCATGCACTAGACACGCATTAGACGCGCGCCTGGCGTTTCAATAAAAACCGACAAGTGAACTCGCTTCGCAGATCCGCGTCGACATACGTTGACGGAGTTGCACGAAAGCATTCGCGTGAAATGGTTCATAGTTGCACTTCATGGTGCGCTTCATCTCGGAAAGCACGAGGTAAGTTGAAGAGAGCGAAACCATTTTCTGTTGTTTACGGCAACGCAGCATTGCTGAAAAACGCAGATGTTGCATTGAACGAGCATGGCGAAACAATCTTGGTCGACTTCGCGCACACCGAAACGCTCTTCCTCTTGAGTTTGTGTTCTGGCTACGATTTTGTCCTTGGTCACGGCGAGAATCCGGCTGGAGCCACATGCGCATGCGTACTCGTTTTGAACCTTTTGCATAATAATAAATAACACCACCAGCCATTTGCAAGATCACGTGCAAGCAATGCACCAATTACAGACGCGGATGGCAGAGAAAAAGAGGAGTAATCGAGAGAGTGAGGAGGACGGCTCGAGAACAATGAGTGACGCTACCTTGTTTCATCTAGCTACCTTAATGCCGGCACGGCTTCGAGCTTCCACGGGGCTTTGTGCTATCTCGAAGTTCCTGTGCAGCACTGGAGCGTTTGCTGAGAGCGAGAAGGCACTTCACAATGAAGAAGCTGTGGCCTAGCTCGAAGATCTCTAAAGCCGGTTTGTGGCTTCCTCGAAACAATGGTCACCTTCTTAAACATGATAGACAACCGAAGTGAGACGGTAAGTTGGGCCAGTTGGTTAGGATCCATCGTGAACTTGTTTACGGCGCAACACCAGAAAAACACAGGACAGGGAAGAAGCAAAAGAGAAAGAAAAAAACGGCGCTGTCACAACTGTTTATTGGAAAAAAATGGGGTGAAAAGTATACACACACACACACACACACACACACATATATATATATATATATATATATATATATATATATATATATATATATATATATATATATATATATATATATATATATATATATATATATATATATATATATATATATATATATATATATATACACACACACTGGCAGCCTACAGCACGACATGCACAGAACAGGAGGTGCACCGAGGTAGCGTTGTCACACTCATGGCAATTGAGCACATTTAATGGGCGAAGCATCCGTCCTTCCTTCGTTCTTGCTTCCGTCCGTCCATGCGTCCATCTGTGTAACCGTCCGTGCGTGCGTCTGTTTGTGCGTCCTCACGTCCATCTGCGCGTCCGTCCCTGCGTTCGTCCATGCACCCGCCCCTGCGTCCGTCGATGCGTTCATCCATCCGCCCAGCTATCCGCGCGTCCGTCCATGCATATGTCTGTGTTTCCGTTCGTCCATCTAGTCAACACTCCAAGTACCACCATCTCACATCTTTTCATCATATATTCCGCATATAGAAGCACCGCCATCCAGCGGACATCCGCTCGATGTCCATCCAGAGGACTAAACGTTTAATCCATACAGTTGACTAAACAAGAGGCGGCACATGCACATTTTCTTACGGCTTGCGCTTCGTGTTTACTTCCCATTGTTAACCACCTCGAGTTCATGGTATATACTATAGTCCACTGTATTCATGGCACTGCGGCCCAACGCTCGCTAAACCTTTCTAAAACCAAGGAGGTTACGCCCAGCGAGTATAACGTAGCAACCCTTTCTTGTCAGATAGTGCTCAATGTACATGCCAATGGCTGCTAATGGGGAAAGAGAGACAGGCGAATGCGGCTTTTAGTTAACGCGTACGCTGCGAATTTTTTATTGTTCAACAACGCACAGGAGAAATCTCCCACCGGCACCACCTTGCAAGCTAAGGAGCTTCGCCCCTAAAATTACTTCCTATCATTTCCGTCGTGAGGCACTGCACGAGGGGCTCCCTCCACCATGACAGCAAAGCACATGCGAAGGCTAGGCGATGTGCCAGAGCAGAGAAGGGCTAGAGGAGAGGGTGGCGAACGGTCGGATCGGGTGCATCTGGCTGGCGTTGATAAAATTTAAAGAGTTGGTAGTGCAGACGTGAACGCTGCCTTGCTATTCACTTTTGCAGTCAATTTGACTTCGCTTCTCCTTTAATTTTGCACAGCAAGCAAGTGTGCCTCAAATTATTTGCTTCTAAACTTGATGCCGTCTGACGAAAATCTCTTAATAAGGTGTCGTAATATGGCAGTTGGTTTAGTGCATTATGGGGCACTGTACTTTACACAACACTTGCCACGTGGACGTAATAAACTAATACGTAAACAAATAATCGCAAACTGCGTCAGTCTTATACGCAGTGTTTGAACAAATAGTCCATCCTGTGTGTCACATGTAGGTATATACGAATGCCGCCTTACGCATTTACGCGGATGTTGCCTTCGGCCCACGTGTGCAGTACCTCCGGCCATTGTGGATGCTCAGACGGTGCAGACAGTGACCATCCGCGAAGGCGAGAATGTGCGGCTTCACTGCTCGGCTACGGGACAGCCGGAGCCCGTTGTTACGTGGAGGAGGGAGAACGGGAGACCCATCTACGGACAGCGATTCCATGGTAAGGCCGATGATGCGTTATTTCTAAAGAAGATAGTCCATTAATGACGAGATTTTAGGAAAAAAAAGTATTCTATCGTGGGATGTTTTTTGGAACATTTCAACACAGAAATTTTGGTCTGTCAGCCGTTCGGTGAAAGTTTAAGAGCCCTTGCTGAACGCCCAGCCATTCTGATCTGGCGGCTGCGTTCATACTAGTGAACATTGTCGATCAAAAAGCAAGTATTACGAATATCTGATGCTCAACATCAATATATAAATATCAGGTGGTGTGTTTCTTTACTAGAAAATGCATAGACTCATAATTTTAAAGACCCTAGCGTTTCTTCCACTGCGCTGACAATGAGACACTATGCACGAAGAAAGCAGGTGCTTCATACGCTTCACTGAGACGATATGGTGCGGCTACGTATCAGTGTCTCTGCGTTCTACACAAGCGTTTGCCTTCTGACATTGCTGCCAGATGGCGTTCATATCTCACGCAGCGCCTCCAGACAGAAGACTATCGTCTTTTGAGGACATTTGCCGTGCAGTACGCAGATACGCGGCCATTTTTATCTTTTTATATGCATAACGTAAAGGAAGTTCAACAATTTTCAGGGTGCAAGCGGTTTCCGTTGGACATCGGCACCTTTAGACAATTACATATTGGTGCCCTTCCCAATGGCATTAGCAAGCACGAAAATACCAAAAGCAGAAAGCCACACACGATTATGTAAGTACTATTAAAACAAAGGTGATAAGACATTGACGCCATCTGTTTACGAAAACCTCAAGTGGTAAGAGGGGTTCTCGGTTGTCACGGCGGAATCAGCGGTGAGAATTCCAGCGTGAATATTGCGCCATTGAGCGAATGCTTCTCTATCTCGCGGAGCCCTTCGGCTGTTATCTGAACGCACCGGAAAGCGTAGCTCCTTCGATGTTGTCATTGCTCCTTCAGCTACATGTCCTTAAGTTAAAGCCGCAAGAAACCTTTGTTGCAAGTGCACGCTATAGTCGGAGTAAAGCTTAGGCTGTATTCTCTCCCTGCAGTTGAGCAATTTGATATTTCTCACTCTTTTACGTGTACAGCTAGATTAGTGTATTCACTGACTTCGAGGAGCGCGCCAAATAGCACTCTTCATGGTAAAATCAAGACCGCTGTGCACAAAAACGTTTTTATACTTCCTTAGTTGAAATATTGCTGGTATAGCTCCAGCAAAACTCTTAGCGTAAATGCCAGTGTAGCGCAATCACTGCTTCGAAACGTGTGTATTTCCGAAGCATCTTCCAGCGCACAGAAACACACATAGAATAAAAATGTCCATGTGTGTTTTGTGTGCGCTGGCAGGTGTTTTCATAATGCAGCACAAAACCAGCTAGCCCAGCTTTTTTTATACTGATTGTATATTTCGTCTTATATTGCAGACCTTTGTTGCCCTGTAATAGCGCAGTATGGTAATGACTAGAGCTAAGGTAATTAGTTTTGGTCTTTTCATGCTTGCTGATGCCATTGGCAAGGTCACCAATGTGTAGAAAACGAATTTGCTTTTAGCCTTTTCTCGTAACAATGCTGCTTACTAAGGAGCACGAACGTGTTCTCAAGATCCACGCAATGCAACTAGATTTTTGCTACTACAATGCATGGGAATGTTTTCATGCTAATGGTGTTGGGGATAGCAGAATTTGCGTGCAATAATATTGCTTTATTTAATGAGTAAGCAGCCCGTTTCGGTGTAACATTGGTAGGCAGATTCAGAAGACCTTGTACTCGGCAGTGGTAGATCCAAAGTTCTCCATGCAGTGTCTGTCATCCACCTTTATCACGGATTAGAGCATTTGAGAGGAACAAATTAACAAAATGGCGAGTGGTGGCTTTCGTGAGTTTCTTGTGATGATACCACAATAAAAATTCAGGACGCCCACTCTTATGTTTTACTTCAAGCCCCCACTCCTTCAAGATGATTGGCTGGATATGACCTTGATACTCGGCTACAGCTTAAGAAGGAAATGCCAGCTCTGCCCATAGCCATCGCTCTCTCTTCGTGCTTCGTACAATAGCGCTTACTCATTTTTGAGGCGTCAAGCGCTTCAGGAGTGTTTTAGATATCTCAGGAGGGGGAGGAGAAAAAGAAAAACGGAAGGACAGGGAGGCTAGCTAGCTCTCAGACCAACTGGATGCCCTGTTCTGGGGAAGCGGGTGAGGGGAATAAAAGATGATGGAAGAGAGAAGTTACAATAGCAAATAAATAGAAAGAAAAGGAAAGCAGAACGTCGGATTACACTGCTTAATGTATGTATGTGAGTCTAGTTGTCCTTAGGAAACGCAAAAATGCTTTCAGAGCTTTCCGTGTCGAAGATGGCTTCGTCCAGATTCCTACGACCTTTTTATCCGAAAAAGGGTGATCGTCGAGTCTACAGAACTCTTTTGACAGTTTTGTTCTTGTTTCATTTAAACGAGGGCGCACACATACACAGAATGTGGGCAATAGTCTCCTAGCATTCTGACGCGAAACAAGTGAGCATTCGTGAAGGTCATCCCAAGCCACAGGCGGTACAGGAGCGTCTCCTCAGTTTTAGTTATTCCCGTCGAAAGACGTAGATGTAGATTAGGGTCCAGCATGCGAAGACATGTGTTGGTGAATTTCGTCGAGTTCCAATGTGCGAATGTCAAGTCACGTGCAAGTGAACGAAGTTTTGCAGCGGCGTCCGTTCTCGATAATGAATGCTATAGCTGCGCAATGGAGAACATCATGAGGAGATCAGACGGCTTCATTTGCATGGTGGATTCCGTAGATACCGAAATGGCCCGGTATCCACTGATAGGCTATGTTGTGCCGGTTCTCTAAAGCATGCTGATGACGCAGTTTTCGATCAGCGACCAAATGCTCGTTTGGTCCATGACGACACGGCGACATTAGCACTGGATGGTCGATCTGGAGTCCGAGAAGACTGACCATGCCTGCAGTGGTTTATCAAGTACGAACTCTAGAACAGCACGGATGGCTGTGAGTTCTGCAGCCGTCGATGATGTCAAATGGTATGCTTTCAATTTTATGGTGACGTATTTCTCTGGAATGACCAATGCCCCTGCTGAGCTTGCGGTAAAAACTGAACCGTCCATGTAAATGTGAAGGCGTCCGCTGTGTTTTCCTGCAGGAACAGTAGTGTTGCTTGTGATAGGGCGAAATTTGATGACTGTCTTTTGCGTTCCGGGAATGGTTATCAGGGCTTACAGTGGATGTAGACATTACAACGGTAGTTGTAGTCTTGCCACGTGCGTGATGTTTGTAGGAATCGCTGCGCAATGCGAAACAGTAATACAGCTGAACGCCGAGTGTGGCCTATAAGTTGAAAGTGAGGCGAGGTGGTGTGATGTAATTCCTAAAGCATCGACGCGAATGTATGTGTGTTTAGAAAAACTTGTTAACGATATGAAGTACTTGGTACTCTACTATGGGAGAGCATAAAACCGTCCCGTGGGCCTCACACATCATGAGGCCATGTCGACAAAAATTACACCATGAATGAGTTTTGTAATTGAATGATCACGATTTACATTGAAAATTTCTGCTGGCCGCGCTTGTGCTGTTGGTTTTAGATAAGAACATTTCACGTCGTGGTAAATTTTGACCGGGATTCTGACATCTCAGCTCAGTGAAACATGGTTGAGTGGAAATCAACTAGCACGACTGCCCTCTGCAGGGAAAAAGCAGGGGCGCAGTGATTCTTAGGGCAATGTTGCCATCTTAACGTCATGCCTTTTGATTTTATCGTGGTCAGCATTTTGTTTTGACTGTATTACATGTCTGTTTCTGAACAGATCGACAGGTTTCCATCCAACTATCGATTTCATCTTTTTCTTAGGTTTTAATCGAGTGTAGTGGGACTTGAATGAGACTGCCTCAATCACTTCTTGTGGTCTGACGTGGCTACACGACTGACGCACATGGGTGGAGTTAGACATACGGCCGGCCTCAGGGGTCTCAAACGCGCGGTGCGCCGTCTGTTTGCCTGCGGCCCACACTTGACGATCTTCATCCCATTTGCTTTTACGACTATGGGACTGTTCGTGAAATTGATAAAGGGTGTCCGCATTACTCTGTCGCCTGTCGTCATAAATTAGCCTTGGTGCGAGTAAGCAACAGAGACGTAACAAGTCTTAAGCATTTTTCTTGTGAGGCAATGTTGCAACAGGATATACGTTACAACAGGATAGAAAAGGGGGGTTAGTTGGTAGTCTGTTCCCGCGATTCCAGTTCACTGAACGCACCCCATACGCACACGTTGTGTGGTCAGGATCAGCGTCCAGATTTTAGACCTTGTGTAAATACCCGTTGAAATGACCCTTATTGAGATTAAAAAAAGTCCGTAAATTGGGGTTGTGTCGAGTCGACGTTTCGACAAGCAGACTTGTCTTCCTCAAAGCTGAAACATGTTTCAGCCCCTGTTTACAGATTTTGCATCGCAAGCTACCATCTGCTCCTTCCTACCTTATAGAGATACTATCAGATATAGGAAATGCCTTCTTTCAAATGACAAAGTTTGAGGAAACGCTGTTCAAACTTTCTCTTCCCTTTTTATTTCCCGTGCCTGCTCTTTGAGAGACTACATTATGTGACTGCGGCCCGATAGCTGATGTCAGTTTGAGACCCCTGGTCTATCTGATCTGTTTCAGAATCACTTGTTCAGGACCGCCAGCTGAACTTGACCCACGTGACGCGGGAAGAGATGGGCCGATACTTCTGCACTGCATCCAACGGGGTGCCGGTAGAAGCTACCAAGGAAGTTCTTTTGGAAGTTACTTGTGAGTACTAGCGTTTTGCACCATCCCATTAAATTTCTTAGCAAACTTTAGGTCACTTCAATCAATCAATCAATCAATCAATCAATCAATCAATCAATCAATCAATCAATATGGAAGGACGAACGCACAGACAGACAGACAGACAGACAGACAGACAGACAGACAGACAGACAGACAGACAGACAGACAGACATATAGCAAGCCGCCTACGTCTGAGTGCTCTCGAGATCCCCCCCTTCTAACTTGAGGGGGGGAAGGGTCTCGGCACGTGCGTTGCGGCTGTGCGGGAAGCGCGTGGAACAGCCATCGCGAGGAAGGGAGCCACCCTCCACCTCGACGAGTAGAGTCGCCGCATAGAGAAATAAAAAAAGGTGGTCGCCGAGCCTGCAGAAGGGGCCAACACGGACCTGGCGGGTAAAGCCCAACAAGGCGACAAATTGCGTGATGCATGACAAAAAGGAAAAGCACACCCGAGTGCCTCTGCGCTCGCATTTCATACCATTCCGCTTCCCGAAATTCCCTGCGAAGGAAGACAATAGAGTCCGCGATCCTTCAATAGGATCGCCGTTTTTCACTGCGCTCGGGAACCATCGTCTTATACTGCGCTCACGAACAGGCAGCCACAACCTTTCCCAGGACAGGGGGGAAGGCACGCACTGATTGTTTTACAGGGGGGGAAGGGCAGTACACACAAAAAGCACGGTGCAGCTGGCACGGTGCGTTAACCTTGAACTGACGTGCAGAGTAGATTCCTCCGGTTTGGCAAGGTTCAAGGATGACTCATCGAGGAGGCTTTGCCGCTGCGCGATGCGTGGTGCGCAGGAAAGAACACTCGAAAGGCACTCCGGTTTTATTTATTTATTTATTTATTTATTTATTTATTTATATATTTATTTATTTATTTATTTATTACAAGTACCTACATCGCCTATTGGGCATTGCTGTAGGGGGGTTACAGTAGAAAATAGAATACAAAACAGCAAAATTAAAGGCAAATAAATCGTGCCTTACAGTATACAGGAGAAATCAACACTTGTAGTACAGCATTAGAACAAAAGTACAAAACACAGGATACAACGAAAGCAGTAATTATACTTATAAAATCTACAACCAAGAGAAATACAAAGCCAACGTTAAATATATGGGTCATTTCAGCAGCTCGAAATGCTGTTTCAATGGCTGTTAGGAAATTAGAATCAGAGAATATTGGTATTTTTAGCGCATTCTAGTCACTAATAGAATTTGGAAAGAAAGAGTATTTAAAGACATTCAATCGACAGGTATATTCTCTAATTTTATATAAGTGATCTTTCCGTTCGGACATATAACTAGGCGTCTTTAAATACCGCTCTTTATTTAGCCCAGTCTTACCGTGATATATATTATAGAGAAATTTAAGTCTTTGAACTCTCCGTCGTCCACAAAGGGGTTCCCATACCAAGGCCTGAAGAATTCCCGAAGACCTTATTCTAAAATCGTAGTTTCCTGTAACAAACCTAGCAGCCCTTTTTGCACCCTCTCCAACTTTTCTTTTAGTACATTCGTGAAAGGGTCCTCTTATGACCGCCGTCAGTAGGCGCCATGCTGTCGCTTAGAAGCGTAGCCGGGCAGCGTTCCCATGCATGGAACCCAGTTTTCTCGGAACCAGCGTCCAGAGATGACGGGGGAGCGGCGCTCTTTTAATCGTCGACGAGGTAGCCGACTCGTCGGCTGCCTACGCCCGCCAGGTATTGTCCCTGCTTGCCGGAGGATGAGACGTCGTGTCGCCACGACACCGTAAGCCGTTCCAGAGAGGACAACAAAGACAGCGTCTTCCTTGGAAGAAACCGCGGCCGCGGCCACAAATTGCCCTGCTAATTGAGCGGACAAATCGGCGGACCGTTTGATGCCTGCTGTCAGGAGCGTGGGACCCCTCGACCAGCGGCACACACACGACGAGGAAGAGCCCCTCTGGCGCCACGTTGCAGTGCAGTGATCACGACTCAATATTGGATGTTCACGTGGGCCGTGCATGCTCGTACCCCTCGCCTGTTGTGTGTGTGTGATTGGTGTTCTTCTCAAGAAGGAGGAGCCCGACAGGGCTTATAAGGACGCCGCAGAGTGCGGGACGTCGCTCTGAACCATGTAACGGTTCAACCACCACGTTCGTGGTTTGTGAACTCCTAACCTCATGCTGTAAATAATTGTAAATAGTGCCATAAACCTGTTTGTTTTTCGTATCCCCTTTTGTCAGCGTTTGTTTCCTTAACCCAAAGCTACACCACGCTACCACAAAAGACCGGGCAGCCCCCGGTCCGCAACAACGGGTCCTCAGTGGTGGGATCACAACAACTGGTGGCAGCGGTGGGATACGAAGCTACAAGTGACAACAACAGTCGGCCCAAGGGAAGCAGCTGGCTCGAGACATGGATCACGTATGGGTGAGTGCTTGGCTTTTCCTTTGAGTGAAACAGGTTCTAAAAGAGGATTAAATTTTAGAACTGGTAGTTAACTTTGCCGAAAGACTCAGTTTCGCCGTTTCGGAAAGTTTTTTTGGAAGTAGCGAGCACTCAGTACGATCATGGACTTACGGGAGCTGCAGAAGTTAGACTTGTTGCTATTGTGTGAGGAATTGGGGATCGATACAAAGGGTTTGGCACGAAAACTCATAATCATTCCAGCGATTAATGATTTGGGGGCTGATGATGAGGAACTAAGTGAAGAATGGGACCTCATCATTGAAAGAAAGCTAAGAGCAGTTCAGATGGAAGGAAAGAGTGAAGACGAAAGAGAAGACCTCAAGCTAGAGTTTTTCAAACAAGATAACGAATTGAGTAAGAGGCTGGGACCCCAGCGAGGAGTACTTCTTCTCGAAAATGAGGCAGAGTTCGAGATGTCTGGGTACATGCAGCCATATGAGGTATCATGGGATATGGGCCTGTATCTTAGACTCTTTGAACGAAAGTGTAGTCATCTGAAGTGTGAGCGAGACACCTGGTCTCAGAAGCTACGCACGGTTCTGCCCTGCGAGGCAGCGGATGTTGTTGCGCGACTCAGTGAGCAGCACGCGAACAACTATGAAGTTATCAAAGCAGAGCTGATCAGAAGACTCGGAACTTCTGTTAGCAAAAAGAAAGAAAGACTCGCACCGGAGTCTGAAAGTGAGGCGCGTCACAAAGCGCTGGAAGTTGAGGCGCGTCATGAAGCGCTAGAAACAGAGATCGTGCCAGAGAAGGGCCCGCGTATTCTAGAATCCATCAAGTTTGAGTATGCTGAGAACGAAGCCGTGGCCGGTCTGGAGGTGGGGACGATGTCGAAAGACGCTCCTTGCGTGAATGAGGAAGGTGCCAGCAGCCCTAATGGGCCCAGTAAGAGGCTGGAAACCTTCTTCATGCCTCAAGAGAACGTTTCGACATCGTCAAATGTAGGCATGGATAGCGCAGTGGCCGGTGAGAGCAAGAACGCCATGCTTCAGCAGGGCAGCCCTATTATCGAGGTGATTTGCGAACATCGCAGAAAAAGAAAGAAGCGGAAGCGTTCGTCACTGCGTAAGCCTACGACAGGTCCCACCTTGTCACGAGAAAGGCGTAGGGGTAAGCCGTTCATCCGTTTCAAGAAACGTCCATCGTAGCATTCATGGAGGCACAGGTGGCGAGCCAGGTGTGGAGGGGGAAAAGTAGGGACAGACCATTTTCCCCTTAATTGGCTGCAAACCGTGACATCAAAGAACAGTCGCCTTGTGAGGCGGAGCTTGATTCTTCCAAAAATATTCATTTGACATAAGGTATAAGAAGGGCAAATTGAAGGAAAACGCTGACGCACTCAGCCGCTCTTTCTAAGCCATTCTGGGGCGCTCTTGATGTATCGAAATTGATATTTTAGTTTTTTTCGTGCATCTTATTATGTGAATTGTGTAAGGTAGCACGTCTGGTTTCTCAGCGCCAATGAGTCCTGAGAGTTCTGAGTGTGAGCTTTTGTTAAAGCTAGTAAAGAAAATTGGTTTGCCATTCCTCTTTTGGCTTGGTTTGTTCGAAGGGGGCCGAGTGCTTGCTTGTACATGTGGTCGAGTATCAAAGATGCTGCCGAAGATTCGGCAATCACCCGGACCATGCCACAAGCGAAGACCAGTTCCTGGCATTCAACTACTGACCCTTTCGTCGTCCCTGTGAGCAGCAGTGTTGACTGCTGCCCTCCGTGACTCATCTGGCGAGGGGGAAACTGTTATGACCGCCGTCAGTAGGTGCCATGCTGTCGCTTAGAAGCGTAGCCGGGCAGCGTTCCCACGCCTGGAACCCAGTTTTCTCGGAACCAGCGTCCAGAGATGACGGGGGAGCGGCGCTCTTTTAATCGTCAAAGAGGTAGCCGACTCGTCGGCTGCCTATGCCCGCCAGGTATTGTCCCTGCTTGCCGGAGGATGAGACGTCGTGTCGCCACGACACCGTAAGCCGTTCCAGAGAGGACAACAAAGACAGCGTCTTCCTTGGAAGAAACCACGGCCGCGGCCACAAATTGCCCTGCTAATTGAGCGGACAAATCGGCGGACCGTTTGATGCCTGCTGTCAGGAGCGTGGGACCCCTCGACCAGCGGCACACACACGACGAGAAAGAGCCCCTCTGGCGCCACGTTGCAGTGCAGTGATCACGACTCAATATTGGATGTTCACATGGGCCGTGCATGCTCGTACCCCTCGCCTGTTGTGTGTGTGTGATTGGTGTTCCCCTCAAGAAGGAGGAGCCCGACAGGGCTTATAAGGACGCCGCAGAGTGCGGGACGTCGCTCTGAACCATGTAACAGTTCAACCACCACGCTCGTGGTTTGTGAACTCCTAACCGCATGCTGTAAATAATTGTAAATAGTGCCATAAACCTGTTTGTTTTTCGTATCCCCTTTTGTCAGCGTTCGTTTCCTCAACCCAAAGCTACACCACGCTACCACAAAAGACCGGGCAGCCCCCGGTTCGCAACAACGGGTCCTCAGTGGTGGGATCACAACAGTCCCAAGAAACACAAGCATACCCTAAAATTGGGCGCACATTTGTAATATACAGGGTTTCCTTGAGTGTTTGCGGCGCGTCGCTGAAATTTCTTTGAAAAAAAATAAATTAAGCGCGAAGCCTTGGCTGTGATTAGATCTACGTGACTGGTCCAATCTAGTGTTGCCGTGAATGTTACGCTGAAATACTTAACTTGATCTACCTTTTGTACTGCGTAGGAATTTAAGTAATAAGACCTGGATACAACCTTTTTTTGTTATTAAATTGCACATGAAAACATTTAGTTAGGTTCAAACTCATTTGCCACTGAGCACACCAAGTCACAATCTTATCGAGGTCGGACTGAAGTACTGTGGTGTCATCAAAACACTTGACTGGGCAATACAAAACTCAATCATCAGCATAAAGCCTCACTGTTGATTTCAAACCCAGTGGAAAATCATTGATAAAAATTAAAAACAGAAGCGGCCCCAGGACCGACCCCTGTGGGACCCCGGTACGTGGTTCATTGTCAGCAGCATAGCAACGACTCGGACAACGCACAAAGGAGTGGTCTTTCTTGGGAGCCCAAACCTCAAAACACCCTTTTCCAGGTAACCGTCGGCCGGACGGACCCAGAGGGCTTGAGGCCAGCCGATAGACCTAAAGAATTTGCGGTGCTGTCACTTACTGGGCCCTCAGGAAAGGCGGCAAAATCAAACATCCTTCCACACGTCCTAGTGTGGTCAAAATACAGGGCCCGATAACAACAGTCTTTCAACACGATTAGGGTGTGTTCGCTTTTCTTTTTTTTCAGCTCGTCACTTGCTCATAAAAATTTGAAAAAGTTCTATAGCTGTAACACTTCTCTGCAGTCTTGTGTTGACGACCCAATACAACCGCGATAGTGTTTAAAGGCATAGCGCTTTATGAACAGTTCATCGTTGAAGAACTATGAATTCGGTGTTCCAGCTCACATTCCTCACGATAGCACGTTTTGACCACATGTATCGGTAGGCAACAACTCGCATGCCACTAAGCTTCTACGTTCGACGTACACCCGCCTAGAGATACTTACAGTGACTGCGTTATTCATTTCATATTTCCTGCGTAGATATACATGTAGGAGCGTTCGGACTCCATTAGACAAGTGGCGGCATGTTCTTTTCGTTTTGTTTTCGCACGGCACCAACGAGCAGCGCGAGGAGGAGGAAGAGCCGGTTCGCTCGGCGTATCAACTTTTTCCATAGTGCTGCGCGCGCCCGCGGGGCGTTGTGGGATTACTTGAAAAAGGTCTATTGCAGCGAGACAGCCAGTGTGGGACAGGATTCACCCCCAACTTGTTCATGTATAGCGTTGCGCTGTTCGAGCATTCAGCTGCTTGTGTTTAAGATCGATGCGTCACTGCTGATGGTGACACCGTGCAGTCCCGCCGTTCATTCGCATCAAGCAGTGGTCGGTGGCGACGGCTGCCGGAGGCTGGGCACTGCTCGAGTGCCACGTCGAGGCCTTCCCGGCGGCGGTGAACACGTGGACGCTGCGCTCGGGGCGGTTCCTCGAGGACGGCCCCAAGTACCGGGTGCGCGAGTACGACCGCGGCTACACCACCCTCATGACGCTCAACGTGACCGACGTGGGGCCGCAGGACCTCGGACTCTACCACTGCGTCAGCAAGAACGCCCTCGGGCAGGCCATCGGATCGCTCACCGTCTACAGTGAGTCGCAAACCAGACAACTAACTAACTAACTAACTAACTAACTAACTAACTAACTAACTAACTAACTAACTAACTAACTAACTAACTAACTAACTAACTAACTAACTAACTAACTAACTAACTAACTAACTAACTAACTAACTAACTAACTAACTAACTAACTAACTAACTAACTAACTAACTAACTAACTAACTAACTAATTAACTAACTAACTAACTAACTAACTGACTAACAAACTAACTAATAACTAACTAGCCAAATAATCATTAGGTTACTACCTATTCAATCAAACAATTGACCGAATAACTACCTAACTAAATAAATAGGTAAACCAATTAACCACGAAATGAATAATTAAATAATAAGCTAGTCAGGATAAGTAAATTGAATAAACTTCGTTGCTTAACTATCAGCAGCTAAATTAGTGGCACTGTAGAACAGTTTTTGTCCTATATATCTTGTCTGCATTTTTCGTTGTGTGCGTTTTTTTTAATGATAACGCACCAAATCGGCCAACTTGTCGTTCCAATTACAGCGCAGTCCAAGGATGCATGCGAAAGGTAACATGTTTTATTAAGCTACTGTTGCCAGGGCTGGACCAAGATAGTTTGAAAGGTATTCCCGAATACAGATATAGAAATATATGTGCCGGAAGCATATAATGTAGATACTGAGATACATTTGTTTTTTGGCCTGGAGGGATATTTTGGGCATACTTCTGCAAAAAAAGCAGGAAGTAGTATGCTGGAGAAGAAATAATGGAATAGCGGTACTTCAGTAATTCCTTATTTCAGGGGCGCTGACGCTCTACAATGACATGTTAAGAGGAGCACAGTATCATGATTATCGTTGCAGCGCGTGGAAATCTGCAAGTCGAGCATATCACCCGTACAACTAATGAGCACAAATGTATTAAGAAAAAAGTATACATTCATTTCACGCCAGATCTGTTTGTTTGTATGACAAGATTGTTGCAACAAAGCAGCTTCCCAAGTAGGCTGCTTTCTGGACAGAGTCCGTTCTTCCTCTACACAAGACTGCGAATGACAAAAGTCTCTCAAATGCTGTAGACGAGCACAGGTTCGTGTTATAATGAATAAATACCGCCTTCATGACCGCAAAATCTTGCAGCTCGGATCCCGCTTTCACATGGGCGACTCTGTGTGAGTGGGAAACCCCTCGACAACATTTCTCGATAAGGATGCATCGTTTACAGTGAAAGCTGTTGCGAGATCACAACACGGGTCACCCGCGGCGCTGCGGCCGCCGCCGCCGCCGTTGTCCGGAACTGCTATCACATGAAATAAAAAAAAAAACACAAAGGACATAGTGGTATTGGTACCCGGGTCCACTGCGTCCCAGCCCAGCATTCTACCGCTGAGCCACTCAGTGATTTTTTTTTAATGAATGACATTGTCAACAGCAAAGTACACAGAACATACTTCATCAGAAGTCAGGCAAACACACACGCGCGTCAAGAACGGGAAGCCACTCCAGAACGTGGTCAAAAGTCTCGTCACCACTGCGCACTTGAGCAGCTGCTTCTCGGAAGACAGATCTCGTCGACCATGGTGGCTCGGCGTGTCTATTGATCATGCGACTTTTCCATAATGAATAAAGTCTCAACAACATGAACAAGTCATAAGGAGTACTATCAGTCAGACTCTTTTTAAACGGAAGGAACCTAATACCACGGGCTGTGATTGGAAGTTCTTTTCTTAACGTTCTTTCATTCGCAAACTTGCCTTAGGCAGGCTTGATGACAGGAAAGGAATCGCGTTAGTATGAGTTATAAAATGTTTTAGAATATGAAAATGAAGGATTTTCAGGCGTTACACAATGCGAATTGCGTAACGAGTGGGTCGTACAATGTTCCAACCCATTACAAAAACTTACTCTTCATCACTTATTAACTGTGGCACATACCCACTTCAGGCGTAATTATTCGTTGTCGTCAGCCACTGCACATGAAACGAAATTCCCACAAAATTCGTTGCAAGTGTTTAGTGAATGCCACGCTTTTCCGAAGAGCGACGTAGGATGGCACAGTCAATGCCTGCATATCACACAATGCTTGATGGCGTAGTGGGTGCCCTGCTGGTGTGCTTGCAGCAGCTACCCAAAAAATGTTAAAAAAACGCCAGGCCTGTGCGGAATGCGCAGCACAGTCATACTTAAAGCTAGATCGAAGAGTGACCTTTCAGAGCCTTTTCTAAACATTCATTGGGTAACTACTGCAAGCACACTTGCTTGGTACCGTTTAGGGCTATAATAATAATCTTGGGGGTTGTAGGCCGGCATTCCCTATGCTATTTTTCATCATTCTTTTCAGAAGCGTGGTGTCCGCTAAACACTTGCAAGAAATTTTGTGCCGATTGTCCATGCGCTGACGATGATGAGGAATTATGGCTGAAGTGGGTATGCGCCAAAGGTAACAGGGGAACAAGAACAAGTTTTCTAATGAATTGGAGCATTGGACGGCCCACTCGTTACGCAACTCGCATTGTGTGACGCCTGCAGATGTTCCTTTGATGTTCTAAAACTTTTTATTACCCATATTAACGCGATTAGTTTCATGACATCAGGCCTATCTAAGGCCAGTTTAGAACCATTTTCCGATTATCGGCGTGGCTCAGTGTTAGAATACTGGGCTGGCACGCAGGAGACTGGGGCTCAAATTCCATTGTGTCCCCTATGCTGTGTTAATTACTAAGCTTTTTTTTTATTTCTAGCGATACTGCTTACAGACACCGGTGGTGGCGGCGGACAACTACGGCGCCGCGCGTTACCCGTGTTCTGATTTCATAACAGCTGTCGCTGTGAAAGGTTCTTGGGGCTGCTTTTCTATATCTTGTTGTGACAGTGCGGCGCATTTAGCGTAGGACTGGCGGTTTTTCTGGACTTACCACACACACAAAAATTACACCATCTTCCGCTAAAGGGAATCACATGCGAAGCAGTGGGCACTAACGCTTACACTGGCGGCGGCGTTGACGCGGCTCATGGCGGCGTTGAGCAGCAGTGAAACCTGGAGAAGCGCAAAGCACGCAGTGATGGACCGGTGTTTCCTACTGGGACGTGTCAATCGCTGCTAATGGGCAACGAGAGACAGAAGACTGCGATTGAACACAGATAACCGTAGTCTGTTTTTAGTTAAGCAGACGCCTGGCACTGTGGCAGAACACTTGCTTGCCACCCAAACGACCCGGGTTCGATCCTTCCTGAAACACAGAATTTGATACTCTTTATTTTCCCCTTCTCGGTGGTCTAGCGGCTAAGGTGCTCGGCTGCAGGTCATAGGATCGAATCCCGGCTGTGGCGGCTGCATTTTCGATGAAAGTGAAAATGCTGTAGGCCATTGTGCTTTGATTTAGGTGCACATTAAAGAACCACAGGTGGTCGAAATTTCTGGAGCCCCTCATTATGGCGTATCTCATAATCATGAGGCGGTTTTGGGACGTTAAACCCCACATATCAATCAACTAGGAGGAAGAAAATAACACAATCGCACTGTATGGGAGCTCCTGCTTGTAAGCTTCATCTTTTTGTAGTCCTCGAGATACAAGCTTTTAAGTCTTTCGCCATTTGTGGCAACCAAGGTTTTGTATATGGAAGCTAGACTCCCTCCACCTGCGACCCGGTTCAAATTATTACCAGTACAATCATTTGTGAGGCTGTGTGAATCTCCCGTTAGGCGTTCAGGAACAGTTTTTGTTGCCAGTCCTGATTTCTTTTCGGAGCATATTGGCCAAAATGTCAGACGCCTGAAATTTTTGTTATGCATAGCCATCTTGACTAAATAAACGTTCACACAATGACCTCTTTATAATCAGTAATAGCAACAACTCTATTGGGGACATTTTCCCAAACAATGCAACACTATTGTCGCTCCGCTTATTAAACGGTAAAAATTATCTGCATTGTGCGCCAATAAAAATGCTAAGTTCGTAGCGACAGATGCTTCGTGAAGTGAAGAAAAATGTCTCTCATAATCATATGGTGATTTTGGGACGTTAAACCCCACATATCAATCAATCAAAGAAACTTGATGGCATACGCTGCCTGCGTTGGCTTTACAAGTCGAAAAAGAGGGGGGGGGGGGAGCGTAGGAGAGTAGAGAGAGGAGGGAGGGCGCGCATGCACTGTGAGGGGGCTTACACTGCACACTGGTTTGAGGTTGATCATAAAACGCTTCAGATCTAAACGTATTTTACCCCCCTCCCCCTCGAAATACGTAAGACCAATTTCATCAGAAAGTGGCCAGTGTTGTGCCTGGGAGTCCAGACCGAACGTCATTGCTTCTGTAAATGCAACCAGTGCCAAGGCCGGCGAGCTATTCCGGCGGACGCCACCTCCGTCAACGGCGTGTTACGCAACACGTGGTAAGCTCCCTCCACGCACGGGTCCAATTTCAGCCCGATTATGCAATCTACGCCATCCAGTTTGGCGCGTCTTACGCAACGCGTGTCAATACCACTTGCTCATGGGTGAAATACAGTACGCCGGTTCCTGACTGGCAGCTGCTGACGCCAGGGCAAGCGGTGGTTCTGATTGGACGTAGCTGACGTCAGCGATCACCCGGGACCTCTAAAGAACCAAGCGGCGTGATGCTGAACAGCAGACGATAGCGTCAGAGAGCAGACGATAGCGTCAGAGAGCAGAAGATAGCGTCAGAGCGTCTGAAGACATCCCGGCTCTTCGAGCTCCCTAAGCTGTCGGCCGCAGTGACGCATATGTAACACCTTTGTTTATGCTGTCCATGAATGTTGCCTTCAGTCACTGTCACCTTGTGCGCTCCGTCTATTAGCTCTGTGCAGAAGGAGCCACGAGCTGAGAAACACGCGCTAACCAACAGTGGTGACCTTGGCGCCCTTTATAACCTTGGCGGCATGCTACGCAACAGTGGTGACAGTGGTGGGATTCGTAACACCAAACACCCATCTACCGCACAGTATCGCGATATAACTGATTCATCGTGAAACTACTAAGATACATATACATTTTCGTAAATATCTTTTAACAGAAATACAGATACAGAACATTATATCAGAGAATTACTATACCGATACTCATGCATCATGATACTGTCTAGCCTTGCGTGTGAGGAAGTACGGAAGTGGGATAGTATTGAAGGTTGGACTAGTTGATATGGCAGCATTTTTCGGTACAGCGCGAGACGGATGAAGACGGAAATACAGTCTGCGTCCCTTCTGTAATCTACCGTGTTCGTCAATCTCGCGCTGTACCCAAAAATGCGAAAGTGGGCTTCTCCACAAGATGACAACTGTTGCAAAAAAGCCACACACACAACAGGAAGTGCTAAGTAGCTCTGGGTCACACAGCTCAAGAGACCGATGGAACAACATAATATACAATACAACGAGGAACGACTACGTGGCGAACCTTCGCTTAAACTGTCATAATCCTTTATTGTCAACCCCCTTCATTTAATTACAAAAAAGGTAAAGGTGGGGAGGGAGAGAATATCAAATGCGTGAATAAATGTTATTGTCAATATTTTACCATGTTAAACACCTAATACATACTCTTGACGTAGACAAGCAACTAAAAAATCAGTGTGGCTGGCAGTAGAGATGGTACATAGCACATACGGTAGTACAACGGCTAGCACAGTACAGCGGAACAATAAAACCAGCCTAGGTTAGTACAACTGTGGAGTGGATGTCGATTTTTGATTTAGAAGCATGTCCATCGGTGCCTAATTTACGCTCAGACCATTAATTAACTATATCCTCATGTAGCTCGTTCCATAATATGAAGATGTAAAAATGATTTTTGAAGGCATCAGAGACACACTGCTGGCGCGCGGCGTTGCAAACTCGGGTTGTGGAGGTCGTGAGAAGGGCGGTTAGGAGGAAGTTGAATACCGTCCCTGATGCGTGGGACGCCACAGTATGTTGTGGAAAAGAGAAAGTCGAGAACTCTTACGCTGCAAACTTAAACTAGAGATGTTGAAGGATGATGTAATGCACTGCAGCCATAGTTTTAAGCGATAATGAAATGAAATTGAGACTACTGGGACGATTGCGCACACTGCATAATGCGCGTCCGACTTTCATGATATATTTCGTTTACGTCGCAGGTGAAGACGAAAGGACAGAGGAGTTCGATGACTCGGAGAGAACTGCCGGGCAAAGTAAGCGTTGTATTGCAACCAGTTCTGATACCAATTGCACGATACCGACAAAAACCGTTTTTATCCGCAGCACCGCCAACAAAGCAGACCATGGGCAACTGCAAGCGATGCCCGGAATGCACAAGCTCTCGGCTGAAGACTTGTGGACCAGGCAAGCGCTAGTTATTAAGTCATCGTCGTCTTCCTAATGCCGATTGCGCTTTATGCACAAATGTTTCACTGTAGTTGACAACGCTGCATACGGCGAGGCTAAAAAGCGCTTTTGAACCACTTCAGGAACACGACTAAGACGACCAGCCGTTCGCCCACAAAGCACCAACCTCTGAAAAAAAAAAACATACAGAAATATAACGTACAATTTTAGCAACAAATCAGTAGCTTAGCTGCAGATTATGCCTATTGACTGCATAAATTATCATGACCAAACTTGAAGACCTCTTGGTTATAAATAGATGATGAGTCATTTTGGCGCCCCAATGTTTTGTTCTTTTAACTATTTATTATTTTCAAGCCTCCTTCAAGCTGACCTTCGCTACAGTGACACAACCAGTTACAACCGCTCAATACATGACAACATTCCACAAGCTACTACTTCATTTCATACGCAACAGCGGCCTAATGACACAAATTTAATAAACATACACGCAAAAATGTTATGGAGTCTTTGTCGCAATAAAATAATAATTACATTCGGAGTCAACTAACCACACTTAAATTCACCGAATGCATTACCTAACCTTGGTGAGCTCGCATAATGCACAAAGCATTTGCATTTCCGTACATATATGCTCCACAGTAAGCTTGTGGGCCATCGTTTAATCTTCGCAACGCCGAAGCATAGACGTGCACTGGAGCTAAAATCACGCTGCTACTTTTGCCTGCGCCGCCTCTAAACGGGAGTAATTAGCGCGCCTTTTAAACTCATTAAGCGTCGTTTACAACGTTAAGCAACGTAGCACTGGCACTCTAAAGGTTTCATAAAGTTTCACCGCATATTCTTGTTTTTGACTGTTTGTGATGTCTTACAGGTATGCTGACGGACATCATCAATGTGCAGAACGTTGACAGCACGGTGAACAGGACCAACTGGGTTGCAAGGAGACCACGAAATCAGGGTGAGCGAGGGGTAGAAACATAGGTAAATTACCGAACTGCCCGTCAACTCTTCTAAATCATCAAGCACAACAAAGAGAGCGAGATATATATTTATGAAGAAATGTCCACCACGATTTCATGGAGCAAGCTCTGAGACACGTGAATGAGGAGCAGGTGGCGAAAATGAGAGTCGAGAGCAACTATACCTGCGGGTGGAATACCTAAATTAGCGAGAGCCGCTTCATATGTGGATAAAACGGCGTGCCTCATACAGTAGGATAGTGGTTTTGCCGTGCTAACAAAAAAAGTTAAATCTTTTCAGGTTTGGGTTAAGCTTTCTTCCACTCCCTCACTTAATAGAGACTGAACTGACGAAGATAAAGAGGCATTGTGTTAACGAATTCCGGTACTTAGGACAGGTGCGTTGTTTCCAGATAAGAATATGACAACGTCGCACAGAAGTGCTGGTTTGGGGTTTGAATCTCGGCATAGGACAAGTTTTTCCTCAACGGGAACCTTTATTTCTGATAAACTCATAACTTTGTACTATGAACGGGTGAAGTGCAACATCTCTTTTTCTTTTAAATGTACCCTAAAAAGTTCTCACAAGATTTGATTGATTGATATGTGGGGTTTAACGTCCCAAAACCACCATATGATTATGAGACACCGTAGAGGAGGGCGCCGGAAATTTCGACCACCTGGGATTCTTTAACGTGCACCCAAATTTGATCGCATGGGCATACAGCATTTTCACCTCCATTGAAAATGCAGCCGCTGCAGCTGGGATTCGTTCCCGCGACCTGCGGGTCAGCAGCCGACTACATTAGCCACTAGACCACTGCGGCGGGGCAGTTCTAAAAAAAAAAGGAAATTACCCTTTCCTAATTCGAAAGTCACCACGCTTGCTGCCAGAAGACGCTAATGTGGGCAGCGGGGCCACCTTGAAATTCCCGCTTGAAGTGCAATGATGTCACAGATTTTGATCGCGCGCTGTCTGTTAGATCAAACGTATAGCTCCCAACAAACCTCTCCCTGTTTGCAAACAGTGTGACGTCACTTTTGGCACCCTGCCACCATATATACCCCCCCCCCCCTCTTAGCAGGGGCTGGTTGGCAAGAAAGTGCTTCTGGTGACATCTTTCTGCATAGCAGAGTTACGTGTCTGCCTTCCTTCGACGGACATTTCTGCATTGCTATGTTCTAAAGTCACAGCTTTTCTGAGGAGGGGGTCGCGGAAGGATCACTGCTCATATAGTGCGGAAACTTGCTTGCCCGAGATGGATGGATGGGGGAACTTTATTTAGAGCCCTGAAAGACGCGACTAGCACGCAGTTGGCTTCTTCCACGTAGATGCAGCTATGAAGAAATTTTACCTTCTTCGAAAGCGAACGTTTTGCATGTACACGGTGGCTGGCACTTTGAGAAATATTTGCATGGCATAGATTTAAACTTACTCAATTTCCATCGCGGCATTTGCGATTCAGTTTTTAAACGGGGTACAGCATCGACGGCAGCATGGTTTTGAACTGCGGGGCGCAAAGTCACGGATAAGATTCTCACTCATTGCTCAAAATGCTGATCGGCGATGAATGAAAAAAAAACAGAAAGGGAATACTTTTTACCGTGCGCTGACATATCCGAGTGAAAATTAAATTGAATTTATGCATCGGTGTTTCTCAATAACCAACTGAAAATTCATGCGATTTAAAACCCGATACAATGATACGATACGACACCTACAACGTGCTTTCATACCTACACTGATCCTTTAAACCTGATACACACATTATAATGCGCATTGTCATTTTATAAAGATTGAACCACAAAAGTACGGAGTACATGATAAACAAAAATATACGCTTTGCTAAGACGACACCAACGTGTCGTCGTAGCAAAGCGTTGGGAACACTTGCATTTTTGAGCTTCGCGTTGCACTGCCAGCGCAGCGTGATAAACGCTGCGGTCTTCAGAATTACTTGAGTGTACCTTCTGTAGTATAAAGGCACATATACAGAGTATTGACCTGTTGTTATGGTGTCTCAGATATGCACAATATTGGCTTTTTAATTGGCACTCCCACAAGTATGAACGCAGAATATTGAGCAATATTCGTGGGCGCTGCAGATAGGGTTGACCGTTTGAAGTATCGTTTGCTGCCTTTAAAGACACCGTTACCGTGGACAAACAGACCAATATACAGACAGACAGACCAAAATTTTGGCGTCGAAGGTCCCCAAAAAAGACCGTCGTCTTTAAAGAAAAAAGCTTGTCCAAGCTCCGAGCGACTGTCCCTACTCAGCGACCGGCGGGAGTGTTTTGCCAACCGCCGCCTCTCACGTGCGTCGGTAGAGGTCTATCGGTAAAAGTGAAGTAAATTGTCCTTACAAGAGGCCAGACATAAAACTGCAAGTTTTAGGAAATTTCGTTGAGCTAATGCTGCCAAAATTTTAAGAGTACTCCTTGAAATCTTCAGCGTCTGGTGGAGAAATTTCGGCTCAAACTTTACACAGGTAGCTTTCACCTTGATTATATCTTCTAACAACAATTGACAACATGAGAGTTGTCAGAGTACCATTTGTCGATCGAAACGAATTCGTTGTTTTACATCAGCGTCGTTTTCGTGATTGACAGAGTGCCTGGTGACTCGTCGCGTGATCGAGCGCATCGGCAAGCCAGTGCTGAACCGGAAGCCCGGAGGCCACGTTAGCAACTGGATGAGGGAGAGCACCCCGTTCGAGCCAAACGCCATCTACGTGGCCAACGAGCAGGATAGCATGTCGCTCCTCGAGTTTCCCTCCAAGGCGGCCTTCCAGTCGGGCACCGGTCACCGTACGCTAAGGCTGCCGGTACCTTTCTGCGGCAACGGACAGCTGCTGTACAACGGCTCGCTCTACTACCACCAGAACGACACCAACTACGTGGTACGAGTTCCCCTGGCCGCCCGAGGCAGCGGAGATCCGCTCAAGTGCGTATACTAACTTACAAAGGAACCGAATGTCACGCAGAATGGAGTACCAAGCTGGTTGATATAATATCAGCACAGATCGCAGCCAAAGACATAGCCAGAAAGTTTTTAGGGTGTAAGGGGGTGGGAGGCGGACACCTCCTTGATTACCGGGAAGGGCAACCCCTTGCGATGGCCATTTTTAGCTGTCTGTGCCATGGCGAAAAAAAATTCGGGGGGGGGGCGGGGGGGGAGGGGGCACGGTGTGCCACTTCCTGGCTACGCCCTTATCCACAGAACCACTGACGCGGACGAAGAAAACGACACATGACATAGCTTTCAACTGAAGTTTACTGGGAGAACAAACACAAACACAAACACATGAACGGAGCAACTCGTGAACAACGTGTCTGTCATTTCTTTACTGGAGAATGAAGTTTCTTTGTTAGATAGTGGATAAGCACATTCTGCTGTTCAGTATCTGCTAGCCGCCATGATGGTCTAACTTGTGGCATTCAACTGCTGATCCGAAGGTTGTGGGATCGAATCCCCGTCGCGGTGGCTTCATTCCCGGTTGCACTACTTTTCATCCCTCGTCCCGTCGTGCAAGATAGTAAAACAGACGTGCTTCTGGTTGGCCTCCCTTCCTTTACTTTTAGGGGCGAAGCTACTCTTAGTCTAAACTTGTCATGGGTCACGCGTAACCGAGGGAGGAATAGACGAGAAAGAAAGGCAGTATTTCCCGAACAGTATAATAGACGGCGCTGTATCATAGAAGTACATACAAACTGCGTTGAGTAAGGATATTATAGATGGCGCTGTACCGCTACTCTCCGATTGGCTGCTGTGCGGGCTGCGCCTGGGTACGTGGATAACGATTGCCGCTCTGTCTCCTGGATAGTCGCCGTACGTGGTGGATCGTGGGTGGGGCGTGGACGAAGCAGAGTGACGGGCGCGTTGAAGACGCTTACGCTTGGCACAGTGCAGTTCACACAGCGGGATCACATCAGCGATAGGGTCCGTACAGATAATGGCAAGGAACAATAAGTACTAAAGTCAGTTCGCTTATTTTTGTCCATTAAAAATGAGGGGACCCTAAAGCTTTACCTTGGGGAGTTGAACGCGATAGTGACATCCTGTTTCTAGTGCATGAAGCCTTTTCGAATTTGCTATGCACCCACTATATGCTCCAAGGGAAAAGGTGCAGTAGCGTGTGTGCCTTTTGTAGTGGAGTACCGGCTTTCATCCACGGAGCTATTATTAATCACAAATCATCACATATTCTGACGCTCTTTGGCAATGGACACTTGTACCACGCTTTATTATTGCAATATTTTAGGTTGCATTGTGAAGCATGTATATAAGATTGTGTGTTTGTGAAGCATGAAAGCTATACTTTCACTGCATTTTCAAGCAGAGGAAGTACTTTTCACTGTTTTTGCAAGCAGATGTACCATTGCGTTCAAAATTTCGTGGACCACGGGAGCGCGTCAGAGGGCACGCACTAAAAAGCACGCACTGCGCACGCGCACCCTTTTTTTACTAACAGCCTGCTCGTTCGGTCTCTTCGACAGCATGGGCAGCAAAACGCACGGAGAAGCGCAAGGTGGCACTCCGGTTGTCAGCGCGTGAACCTTATCACAAAGGCCGATTTTCGAAAAAATTGGCAGATCCCACGTACAGTGGGAATCGATGATATGCGAAGCGCGAATGAGGAAGGTTGACAGGTCACTCTAAAATCAGCACAAAGTTGCGAAGCGGACGCAAAATATGTCGTACATGACTTTCTTGTCATGATTACCATGTTTGGACATGTCATTTACCTTCGTCGTCTATTCATGTCACGTAATACCAAATTTTGTATATGTGGAGCTAGCAAAATGGCCGCGAGAACGCTATGAGCGTAGCATGTAGCAATGTTTCACATGACACACATATCATGATTATCATGTTTAGACGTATCATTTACCTTCGATGTTTATTCACGTCACGTAATAGCAAATTTGGTATATGTGGAGCTAGCGAAACGACCACAAGCGTGCTATGAGCGTAGCAAGTGGTCATGTTTTACATGGCACGCATGACCTGATTATCATGTTCGGACGTGTCGTTTACCTTTGTCATCCGTTCGGGTCACACGATAACCAATTCGGTATATGTGAGGCTAGCGAAACGACAACGAGCGCGTCTTGAGCGTGGTATGCTGTCATGTTCTTACATCACACACATGTAATGATTATCATGTTTGGACGTGTCATTTACCTTTGTCGTCCGTTCGCGTCCCGTAATACTGAATTTTTAATATGCGAAACTAGCGAGACGGCCACGAGCGCATCATGAGCGTGGCATGTAGTCATGTTGTTACATGACACGCATCTTATGATTATCACGGTTGCACCAGTCACATACATTTGTCATGTAAGAGCGTAATACCAAATGTTATACCGTAATACCAAATTTGGTATATGTGAAGTCAGCGAAACGACCGCGAGCGCACCATGAGCGTGGCGTGTAGCCATGACTCATGATTTACATGAGATGCATGTCATAATTTCCACGTTAGGGTCTGTCACTTGTGTTCGCCATGCAGTCATGCCATACCATACCAGTTTTGCAACATGTCATGTGAACAAAACCACCGCAAGAAAGCAAAACCATGAAATGTATAGCATGACATGCATGACATATATGTCACGATAGTGATGTCATTGCTGTATAATTATGCTCGTCCTACAGTCATGTTGCCCCGCCGCGGTGGTTTAGTGGCTAAGGCACTCGGCTGCTGACTCGCAGGTCGCGGGATCGAATCCCGGCTGTGGCGGCTGCATTTCAGATGGAGGCGGAAATGCTGTAGGCCCTTGTGCTTAGATTTGGGCACATGTTAAAGAACCGCAGGTGGTCAAAATTTCCGGAGCCCTCCACTACGGCGTCTCTCATAACCATATGGTGGTTTTGAGACGCTAAACCCCACATACCAATCAATCAATACAGTCATGTTATGCCATACCAAATTTGGTATCAATATCATAAACGAAAGAGCCAAAGGATCTAACAGTCGTAGGCGGCTAGATAGATAGATAGATAGATAGATAGATAGATAGATAGATAGATAGATAGATAGATAGATAGATAGATAGATAGATATAGATACGCTCAATATCGCCGAAGTTCGTTAAGAAATGCTTCGCATTTAAAAACTGACTTCTTACCCACGTTTTGGACATATCGGAGCGTGGGGCACAGAATGCGGTGCACCCCGAGCACTGCCATTACAAATTAAATATTTTCGTCACGATATCTTCACTCGGTGTTTCCGTTGCGGCAGCAGGAGTGACACCTCGCGCTTCTTCAGGCGTTCCAGTGCGTGCGCTGTTGAAGTGAGTGAATGAGCTGGCTGGTAGTAAAAAAAGGGGTGCGCGTGCGCACTGCGCGCTTTTGAGCTTCGCAGGCAGCCACCAGAAGGCACAGCGGTGCTGTTTGACACGCGCTTCTGTGGGCCGCAAAATTTCGGACGCGATGGTACATAGTGTCTGGAAACAGGCGATAAAGAAAAAAAAAAACAAAGAGGGGGGGGGGGGGGGTGCGTGGCCGTGTGGTAGAACATCCGCTCGACAAACGATTAGGGTTAGATCCCCACTTGAACCCGAACAACCCTAGTTTGGTGCCTACTCTGCTCCAGGATTTATATCATTTATTTATTTTATTTTATCATTCTTACTCTTTTGGTCACGCACAATATGATAATTAATCACTCACAACCAACAACACGGACGCCAGAATGTCTGCAAAACGAGCTCTTCAATGCTCTCACGTCAAAATTCAGGAAGGGCTGCGCGTCTTTGATTGTCAGAATGTGGCCATGGTACAAGCACTTCGCCAATTGTAAGTGGTCGTCTGTCGAGGTGGTTAGATTGATCACTCAGTTAAATGCGTTGCTCATGATATAGCGGAAATTCTATAATGCTATAGGGACGCATCGACACGACCACTACGGCGAAGCATCTGTCCGTACATCCGTCCGTTCGCCCGTCTGTTCGTGCGTCCGTGCTGTGCTTCTGTTCGTGCGTCCATGTATCGGTCACTCCGTCCATGCTTCTGGCCTGTGCAACGGCCACTGGATAGTTTTTTATCGATCGGCCGTGCCTATGCTTCGACTAATTAATACTTGCTCAAGCCGATGAGTACGCTGACAAAACAACAACAACAACAACAACAACAACAACAACAACAACAACAACAACAACAACAACAACAACAACGTTAACAAGAGATTAAGGAAGCTTTGTTTCCTGGAAGACTTTTGTCTGTTGCTTCACTGTAAACTTAGGCAGTCGAAGCAATATTTAGTGCTTACGTTATATACAGTGCGCACTTACACGCTGTTAAATATATCTGCTGTCATTTTTCGAGGTCGCGAAAAAATCTTTTGCGCCTACTGAGACACCTTCAAGATTCAAGCCGCGGACAGGCCTTGCAGTCGCTTTCTCTGCAATATCAGCACGCGTTACATTTATCATGCTGCTTATCTTATCTTGTCCTTTAAAGACTGATATCGATGCAGCGACAGTATCTTTGAAAGCTGGGGATGTATTCACTTAGAGATACTATATATGCCCACACCATCATCATCATATCATCATCATCATCATCATCATCATCATCATCATCATCATGACTACGCTCACTGCAGGGCAAAGGACTCTCCCTTGTTTTGCCAGTCAACTCGGTCCTGTGCTTGCTGCTGCCACTTTTTGTACCCGCAAACTTCCCAATCTCATCTGCCCACCTAACTTTCTGTCTACAGCTTACCTGCTTGCCTTCTCTTGGAATCCAGTTCGTGATCCTGAAGTCATCATCATCATCATCATCATCATCATCATCATCATCAGCCTGATTACGTCCACTGCAGGACAAAGGCCTCTCCCATGTTCCGCCAGTTAACCTGGTCCTGTGCTTGCTGCTGCCACTTTTTGTACCCGCAAACTTCCTAATCTCATCTGTCCACCTAACTTTCTGTCTACAGCTCACCTGATTGCTTTCTCTTGGAATCCAGTTTGTGATCCTGGACTCTCAGTGGTTATCTTGCCTTCGCACTACATGCCCTGTTCATGATTATTTCTTCTTCTTGATTTCGACTGATCATCATCCTCGTCATAACCACCATCAGCCTGACTACGACTATTGCAGGGCAAAGGCCTCTCCAATGAACCCGGCCTTGTGCTTTTTGCTGCCACGTTATACCTGTGAACGTTTTAATCTGATTGGCACACCTTACTTTCTGTCTCCCCTTCGTGCGTTTGCCTTCTCTGGGAATCCAGTCAGTTACCCATAATGACCAGCGGTTATCCTGCCTACGTGCCACGTACTCGGCCCATGTTCATCTCTTCTGGTTGATTTCAACTTTGATATACCTAACCCCGGTTTGTTCCCGGACCCACTCTGCTCTATTCTTGTCTCGAACTCGGTTGCTGGATTCCGTGCGGACCGGTTGTGCCCTCGCGATCTCCGACGTGAGCGTAGCTCTGGCCGACTGGGCTCGCCCTACGTCATCTCCCGACACCGACCTCCGACGACAGTGCAGCTCTGACCGACTGGACTTGCTCTACGCCATCTCCTGATGCTGACAAGAGCTCTCGCAAGTGGTGCCTCGCCCTCGGACTCCTGTGACCGTGTTTACATCTTTACTATCTCTCCTATCCCCTCGATATGTCGTCGCTCTCTGGCATACTTGTTCTCTCTCTCTACACCTTTATTCCTATCCTTTTAATCTCTCCTCATTCCCATCCCTTGTGAGCTACTGTTGAGGCGTCGCTCGCTGAAGCAGACAGTTACGGGGCTCACTTTTTTCTTCCTTTCTCTCTTAGAATCATTTAGAGATTCTTGTCTCTTAAGGTTACACCTATCATTTTCCTTGTCATTGCTTGCTGCATCGTCCTCAATTTAAGCTGAACTTTCTTCGTAAGTCTCCAGGTTTCCATTATGATGTCTTTAACACCAGTTCGTTCTCTGATGCACTTTAGTTTCTTCTTGTTCCTTAGGGTTGCACCAATAATTTATCTTTCCATTGCTCGCTGCGTCGTCCTCAGTTTAAGCTAAACCATTTTTGTAAGCAACCAGGTTTCCACTCCACCTGTAAGCTTCAGCATTTATTTACTTTCCTCGTGATGGTTAGTGGTAATCTACCAGTCATGATTTGAGAATGCTTGCCGAATGCGCTCCACCCCATTCTTATTCTTCTAGTTACTTCAATATCGTGGTACGGCTCCACGGTTACTACCTGTCCTATAGTAGACGTACTCTTTCACAACTTCAAGTGCACTGCTACCTATCTCGAAGCGCTGTTTTCTTTCGAGGTTGTTGTACATTACTTTTGTTTTCTGCAGTTTAATTTTAAGACCTACCTTTCTGCTCTCTTTGTCTCATTCACGTATAGCGCGTATGTAATGCTTTCAGAGTGACCGCTCGCCTGAAGCTGGACGACGCCGTGTACCGCAACGGCAGCTACCTGTATGCGGCGCAGAGGAACTACGTGAACATCTTGGCCGATGAGAACGGCCTGTGGCTGAGCTATTCCAGCCGCAGGTCCAACAACACAATGATACTCAAGGTATATACCGAAGCCCTCTCCTCGATATCGTCGCGTTCAGTGAAGTTGCGTCATGATCTTAAGAAAAGTTACTCGTATCTACGAGCCAAAACAACGTCCCGTCACTTCTGCATATTTTGCGAAATGGGGTGGACTTCCTGATTGTCCACCGGAGCAGTGGACTGCGTTCACTTTATTGTAGGGCAGCGCAAGATGGCGGAGGCACAAACATACCTTTCCTTTGTTTAAAATCCAGGGGCATTTCTATGCCGATTGAGCGATAGAACTACCCATCCGTCCTTTTGTTACATAAAACGATCATGACCATAAAGAAACAAACTAACAGAACGAAATAAATGTTGTTCGCTTGGCCCCACACTTCGAAGGCGAGTGTCTTTTCTACTTGGCTACACAAACACGCTTGTATCGTGGGATTATTCAATTACACGAACTTATTGTACCTTCTGTACTTGAAGTAAAAACAATAGCAAAAGGAGACTTCCTATGAAGGCTCTGCTAAATTTTTCTGGCAAGAAAACAATAGCACTCTTAAGGAGAAGGTGTAA
>WOVY01001995.1:0-50663 GCA_013436015.1 Rhipicephalus annulatus | reverse complement strand
AAAAAAAAACAAACAAAAGATTACAAATCACCAAACAGAAAATATTGCTGGAATGAAATTTTCGACAAGCAGACTTGTCTGGACAAGGCAAGGGCACTTGAGAGAGAGAACAACTTTAAAAAAATAAACTAACTTCAGTCTGCATCCACTAAAAAAAAGTCCTATCCCTCAGACAGACTTAGAAGTTTCAAATGTTGGAGCAGTGTATTCGTGATATCTGGGAAGGAGTCCGCCAGCCACTCCTCCGGGTCGCAGGTCTTAGCTTTATAGGTATGTGCTTGAGAGTGTCGCCCATGGCTGCTCGACCACCCGGACAGTCCCACAGAACGTGAGCGTCATCCCAGGAAGCCACCGTAGGCCACGCAAGCAGGAAACTCGTCCTTGCCTTGTATGTAGTGTTGAATGTGGGTGTCATTAAAGAGTGAATTTGGGCTCGCCTTATCAGGGCTGCATCGCGTCTCGTCATGGAGTGAGGAGGATCGAAATAAACCCTGCGATTGTTGAGCATCTGATCTAAAAGTTCGCTCCAGTCTAACGTGCCATAGCAAGTAATTCGGTGCGCTTCAGTGAATCCGGCCACCACAGAGGAGGGCCTGGAAGATTTACGCGGGACATGGCGTGTGCCATTTCATTCTCTCTGATCCCCGAGTTACCAGGTATCCACTGTTTATGAACACGTAACAAAAGGTGGTCAGCTAATGGCTTCGTAAGTTCACTGTAATTCGCGTCTGGAATATCACCTGTCGCGAGGGCTCGAGGACTGCTTGCCTATCTGTGCGTATCAGTAAATTACGTGCATTTGGGTTGGGCATGGTAACTGCTCTACTATGGCCGTGATTTCTGCAATGCATTGCGTGCTAAGGTTGTAATGGAAGCCCCATGACAGTGGTAGTCCATTAGAAGCTATTGCCGTTCGAAAGCCCCTTACCGGTATGAGACGGAGATGCTTCCGTGTGCAAGATCCACTCTCCTGTGGTTTCTTGGGGGTGTTGCACTCGTTATTCGCGTCGTGCTGTTTGGGTATCTCCGATCCATGAGCTGCGGCACTTGAAACATAGACTCTAGAAACGTTTGTGGCTTTGCGATTTCTAATCATTAGTGCCTCGTGTCCTGATAAAGGAAATTTCCAATCGAACAGGAATGATGCGAACGCAAAAAGCGAAATGTTCTCTCCGTCTTGAAGACACTGCGCTGAGAACCGTCAAAAAATGCAAACATGGAGCAATCCTGCAATGCGACACAGTGTAGCTCATTGAGTGAATGCTTTTACTTCTTCTATTCCTGCTCGTGTCTTGGGAACACGTTTGTTCGGAGAACCATGGCGCTCAACATTACGATATAAGTCGCGGAATCTAAGTCACGCGAGGCTACACGAAAGTAACGCACTATATAATTCACGAAGGTTTCGTGGGCTACCACCAACCGACGTCGCTCTTCGTGGCATGCCTCCTACCGCTACCGATTACGCTTTAACGCAACCTTGAGTGGCCAATGCAAATCGTGCGCAGGGGCGGTTTCTCTGTCTATGTATACGTCCCATTGTGTACGGACCCGAGGACCTTGCATGCCGTCACTTTTGTGAGCGTATAGATTCAGTTCAGTCGCCCCGTTTCGCAAAGCAAGTGCGGGGCAGCGTTTTCTCTGCGAGCTCTAATTTGTTCGCCGGTGCCACTATTAGCCTCACAACGAGAGGGAGCGTGGGCACCACGCCGTGTTCGTGACTGATTGCAAGAACAATGAGGAGAGAGTTACTACTACGAAAGGAAGGAAGGTGGTAAGGAGAGCTGGGAAGAGGGAAAGATCGGTGAATAATACACGAAACTACGAAGCAGCTCGGGCACGTGTGTACGGGGTGATCCGTGTCACCGATAAAAAGGTGGTGGCAGAAGAGAGGGCGCTGGGACGGCATCGTGGAATCGCGTTGCCGTGTTCGTGCACTGTAGGCGTTACATTCTGATTTAAGTATCCACTACCCCACTTGCGCGATATACCTGCTGGCAAGTCCGAGCAGCTTTACAATCGGCGTTCCGTCACTCATTCATCGCCGGTGGTCTTGTTGCAGCGCTAGTGTACGCTGTTACGAAAGCACGATGCCCGCGAAAAGTGGAGGTTAGGCATTCGAACCCAGCGCCTCCGGCGAATTATGCGCGCCGCGTTGGGTATGTAGGACTGGAAAAGCGGGCGCGACCTTGGGATAGGAATGCCGACCAGATAGCGTCTCCCTGTTCGGAACAGCGGGGCTTCTGGCGCGAGGGCAAGCGCGCAGTTTGTCTGTATGTATGTATGTATGTATGTATGTATGTATGTATGTATGTATGTATGTATGTATGTATGTATGTATGATGCATGTATGCATGTATGCATGTATGCATGTATGCATGTATGTATGTATGTATGTATGTATGTATGTATGTATGTATGTATGTATGTATGTATGTATGTATGTATGTATGTATGTATGTGAAAGAGCTGTCACGAGTTGTATATGTGTGCGGTCTCTGTGCCTTTGAGGTTGCCGCTCAGGGGCACGCTGAGTTACAGCTTTGTAACTGAGGTTGCCTCATTCGTTAGCGGTACGTAGACGCACGAACAGAAAAGGAAATGTTGCTTCTACCTCGCGAAGCCATTGCGTTTCTGTGCGTATTGGTGTCGTCTTAGCGCCCGCTGGGCAGTCGTGACTAGACCCTTATATCGAGGCCGTCATAGGAAGATAAGTGCCTATGTTTCATTCGGTTTTTCCGCTTCTCTTCCAGTCGTCGCTTTACACGATCTTAATTGGTGCTTTGGTGCTGCAGACGTAACCTTGTCGACGGTCAGCGACACGAAAGGGTATAGCCCGAGGTGGAAACAAATTTTTATCAGTAAGAACAGGACATGACTACGCAGGCATAGAGAAAAGAAAAAAAAGATATGTATTCTTTTTATACTCTCACGAAAATTCGATACACAATGTTTTTTTAAACTGATAATTTTTGTCGTAAGTGGAATGGCACACAACCTTTTTTCTTCTCCTCTAGAACTTTCCTTCCCCCTCTCCCCTTCGCCCGTGCAGGGTAGCCTACCGGGGCTCAGCCCTGGTTAACCTCCCTGTCTTTCTTCTTATGTTCTTTCTCTCTCTCTCTCTCCCTCTCTCATCTCTCACTGAGACAGGAACGAAGTGTACGAGATGGAGTAGTAGTCGTCCTTGCCTAAGTATCCACTACCCCACTTGCGCGATATATCTGTTAGCAAGTCCGAGCTGCTGTAGTCTCCTGGTCAACCTGACCTACTGTTTCACGCTACATGTTGTTTAGGAAATCATGCTTCAGCAGGAACCTGACGAACTTAGCTGGCAACCTTACTGCTTCAGCACCTGATGCCATGATGTAGCTCACTCACTCACTAACTCACTCACTCACAACACACACACAGATGGATGCGCTCACACACTCATGCTCAATCACAGGCATGGTCCTTTCATTATTTCCCTCTTTTCAGGATCCCGTATACACAAATCTGTAGCCCTTGTATATATATTGGTAGAATTCAGCGCCTGGGGTCTTGCGTACTTGTTTCGTCTGACGTGTATCCCATGCCATTTGAAGTTCTGGGTCTATATACCAACCAGTCCGACCGCAGCACTTCATTCGCTGAACTGTGGACAGAAACCTGTAAATTGTTAAGTGCATTTCTAAACTGTAAATTCGACTAAGTGTCCACACTGAGAGCCTGAAGATGACTGAGTTATGCCACTGGTCTGAGGTGAATGTAGAGGACATACGAGCTACGAATTCCTAGCGTGTATACTTCCTTCGTGGCTGCCTCTATACGCTAGCGGAAGAAGCTGCAGTAAGCAGAACGCGCGCGTTTAGGGCCAAGTATATATGGGCAGATGCGTTCGGTCTTGCCCTCAATGACTTCAAGACACAGACGCTTCGCGGAAACGCGCCTGGTGGTCCAAGAAAGGTGCAAGTTCTGCGTTCTTCCGTTTTCCTTCCTGCACACTTCTATATTTATCCCGTTTATTTATACAGTAATGCGAATTGATGTGTCGTCACTTTCATCCCGTATGTAGAACATTGATGATGTTGAGCACCCCACTGACTCAGTGCAAATTGGGTTCATTCTATAGCGATAATTGTTTACGTCGTTATAGAAAACATTTTAACCGGTTCATACGCACCCTTTGGTTTCCCATCTAATATAGAAGAAAGACGTTTGTATCTGTGGGCTCACGCAAGGTCATCTGGCTGGTGCTAGACTGGGTAAATTAGAAGTGATTGAGAAGGACATTCGTCTGACAGTAGACATCAAACAGGCTGATGACGATGGTAGCTGTGATGCTGCTACTGATAGTGGTGGAAGCACCTCAGTGAGCCCTAAAGAACATATGTTTTACTGGCCTTACTGTCGTGCATATAGTGTCAACAGATTACCAGCATAACCTTCATTGATCATCATCATTATAAGCAGCAACAACGATTCTGGATTCTTTACAAATTAGCTGACTAGTTGTATAGATTACACTGCGTTTCATTTTCTGACGACGTAGTGACACGATCGTCCTTACCTTTAACGATATAGGCCTTTTCGTAAACGCCTCGCTGGGCGCCGCCATAGTCCTCTTTGGGCTGGGCAAATTGGCGTGACCCCTCAAAATGCACTGACAAGGCTGCGCCCTTGGCCTTCGTACTCCCGCGCGCAGACCATCATGGCGGCGTCTTTTTCCCTTCTGTGAAAAGGTGTATGAACTGCTTACTCAAAGCTTGAGTATAGGTCTCTATTTCCTGTGCTATCAAAGATCATACCGAGAGATGTGCATTAGTGTCTGTACGCAGCTTCCGAACATTTTGCAGCGTTTGCTAAACTGGCCGAGGTTCAACACTTTCGCTTGGTTTATCGAAAGCCGTGCAGCGCACGCACGAGGAGCTGTGACGTCACGCGGCACACAGGTGGCGCTCCGGAGAAAGCCTGAAAGCTCCTGGCTTTCTCCGGAGCGTGAGCTTGCGTGAGGGTCGCCTGACAGTCCGTCCGTCCAACCGTCCGTATGTCCGTACGTGCGTTCGTCCGTCTGTCCGTGCGTCTGTCCGTCCTTCCGTAGCTCACGCCACGTTTGTCCTGGCATAGCCGAGCCAAGCCACTGCTAAGTTTTTACTTGCCATTTCTCTTTCAGTGTTACCTATAGCTGAGTAACGAATGCATGACTTGGAGATTCGCCGTCATGATCCAGCCTAAGGTGCCGGGTTCTTTCGTCTAAATATAAGTGCTGCAGCAACAAGGATGAAGCAGTCGAAGCCGTGTAGCGGGTGTTTCTCAGACGTAATGTTCTTCCACGGGTGAAACGGATGATGTAGCGGTTCGCAGTGGTGCACTTACTCCCTTGAGGGTACTGTGTTCTCGCGTGGGCGCCTTTGGTATTTGTACACACGCCGGCGAAGCGTGGGTGTGTGCTCCTATTATAGCACGAAAACAAGAGTGCCTATAGCTGCTCCTGTCTCACGATACAAGAGCGCGCGAATAACTCCGGCGTTAAGCGAATAACTGGCGCTGCCGCGTTCTTGGCGCTCTGACCTAGATGCTGCCGGTGAAGTGATCACGCATGGCGTGGTTCTCACGCTTTTCGCCCTCGCAACTCAACCTGTGATTACTTTGAACCCCTAAGAAGGAAGGGCGGTCAGCGCGTGCGTTTTCTTTTGGCCAGCGCCGATGAAGCCTTTTCCCTTGTGGACTTGGAACGATGGGCGTTTTGTTTCCAGGGTTTTTTTTTTGTTTCCAATGCGCACATGCCCATTGTTGTCTGGCGGGGGAAAAAAAGTCGCCTTTTGTGAGCGAGAGTGGTGGTTAAGGGTTAGAGTTGTGCAGCCCTCTGTTACGGAAAAAGAGTTGTTATTGTGTATAGGATGTGAGTTAGTCACTTTAATCTGAGCGTCTCTTGCTCACATGGTGTTCGTCCTTTGCTTGTGAGCGTATTTTCACCATACAGAAGCAAAATAACGGGCACGGAGATCTGGCGAATGCTACAGTGGTGCCAGCACTTGCTGGAAGTTGTGGGAAGTAATGCATGCAAATGCATCTTTCCATTTTCATTCGGAGGTTATTCTGGATTTTAACGTCGAATTGAGAGTCCTATGGACGGTGTCGAACGAACTAGTCAGTACACAATTTTGATTGATTGATATGTGGGGTTTAACGTCCCGAAATCACCATATGATAATGAGAGACGCCGTAGTGCAGGGCTCCGGAAATTTCGACCACCTGGGGTTCTTTAACGTGCACCCAAATCTGAGCAGACGGACCTGCAGCATTTTTGCCTGCATCGAAAATGCAGCTGCCGTAGCCGCGATTCGATCCCACGACCTGCCGGTCAGCAGCTGAGTACCTGAGCCACACAAATTTCGAACACAGTCATCTTTGCACCAAGGCCTTAAGTGTTGTGGGCTTCCGTATTAGGCCTGGTCGGTGCAGCAGTTCGTGAAGTTTATTGCCCGCAGTTATGATTCTTTTAGGCGCATTCAACAGTCAAACGCTTCATTTTTCAAAGTAGGGTATACCTAACAGTACCCGCACGTTGGGTTATTGACTTCCAGCCCCCGTTTCTGCCCCTTTTATGTCGCTTTTGAACGATTTAGAGATACGCTATGGCTTTACAGAATGGCTCCATTGTTTTAACGGCCGAGACTCCTAACGAGGTGGAATCCCTCGCTTTTTGACATCTAGGCTCATCTTTCTGTCAACCTTCGCTCTCTCAGTTCTCTGGAAAGCCTACGCGAGAACGCTGCCACCGTGCCTCAAGTCATCTCTTCACCGCTCATAAACGATACGGCGTCCCCTGTCCGGCTTACCGCTCTGATCGAGTACATCGGGTGGCAATGGCGGGGCAAGGGCAAGGGGAGGGTCTTGCAGCGTGCCCCTTGATGGATCGACACCCATGCATCGACTGCGGCGGCTCTCTTTTGAGGCATCGTTTCGCGGCCTTGAATCACAGGGACTGGACGCGTGCAAGCGTGCAGGCACTCCGTACGCATCCAAGGTTGGCCACCCTTTTCCGCATAGACGCTCACCGTTAACGTGTTATGGGCGTTATGTGTTTGCGTATGCACATGTTTCGGAATTCGGTTGCCGAGGCCTCCCTCGATATGCCCGGCAGCACGCACTTCTGGTAGGCCGTGGTCCCTCTTGAGTTAGGCTGCAGAGGCGGGCTGCGCAGCGTGGGATAGTCCCGAGGCAAGGTGACATTCGCGGGAGCGTATAGCGTGCGATACGTTCGCCGGTACCGGGTAGAGTAATTACGAGTGCTTCGGGCGCGAGATGTGTGCTTTCGTTTGTTTGCTCAAGGCGGCGCCTGTGTTTAGTCTTTGACGGGCAATGCCGCGAGCTTCGTAGGACGAAGACGCCGCTTTGATGTTTGGGCGGACACTTGACCGCCTCCGAATTTGTCCGCGAAGATTTTCACCCATCGGTGGACCGTTCTGTCGAGACGGTCCACCGATGTGTGGGCTTGCAACCTTGAGTGCACCTGCCTTTATATTCGCAGGCCATTGCACGGGCACCTTATTTCGCAGCTCTCTCTGCCAACTTTGCATACAACCATTGATTATCCAACGTTTTAGACTTCAGTTGAGTGTCATTTCTATCTACCGTATTTTGTGCTGAATTCACGTCCCGTAATTGCAACGAAAAGGAGTACTGCGTGTTGTCATGTCTCCTATTATCGCAGTTCCAGATATGATGCGAGTTTCCTCACGCGGTGGTTGCGTCACCTTTTAGTTACTATGAACGTATGCAAGCAAACAGATCTCATCGTATCGCCAGGCAATTATGTATTGTCGTGCATGTTTTGCCTTCAAGTTCAACGTGTATTGTGTTAGGGTTTGTACGACTTTATGTCGTTAGAGGTATATATATATATATATAGTATATATATATATATATATATATATATATATATATATATATATATATATATATATATATATATATATATATTATATATATATATATATATATATAATATGTTTGTGTGTGTGTGTGTAAATAAAAGCTGCCAGAACTTTTGACAAGCTTCAGTATTTCATGAGCCCCAAGGCACTGTAGTTTTGGATAACCCTATGGTAATGTTCACATGCAAAGGACTCTGCAGTAAATTGGGTGATATCCGCCCAGAAACACTTTACCAAACCGTACATTTTCCTGCTGTTGCTTTCAGCACAACCTATACACCATACCTATCACTACCATGGCGACCACAACAGCAGCTTGTTTTAGCTTCATAATGGCAAAAGTACAGCTAAAACGAAGAACCCAGAATGGAGTGCTTTCTACAAAACGAAAAATTTCCGATTCGAAACAAAAAACTTTTATGTGGGGAAAAATTGTTTTCTCAGACAAAAGGATTCAAATGCTAGAAAGGGATCCTGCGTTATTTCTTAGTTTTCCTTCTAGTTTAGCTTTTGGCAAACGGTACCTGATGGTGGTTATCCTAAAGGTTCCGGCTGCCTTTCCACCACGGATGACGCGGAGGACGCATCGTCTAGACAACCATAGGGATGCCAAACAGCGGATCGCTCTTTCCATCTCTCGGCAGGCAAGCTCGTTCTTCGAACGCCAATGGCATCGCCAGACGCAGCAGCTCCAGCCAGCCGGGCTTGCATTCTCCCCTCTCGAGCGAGGCATTCTCTCCGGGCTCGGCTAATCCTCGGTGCACGCCGTTGAGGATGCTTGTCGCCAGAAGCCCAGATGGACGCACGAGAAGACGGGCCACGGTGCTCAGGCTTTGAAAGCTGATCCCTGCCACACGTGCTAGATTCCGCGACCGATTTTTCTTTTTTGTTGTTGTTTTCTTCCCTTCCGTGTGCGTACATCTTCACTCGCTTTGTTTTTGTGCCGGCCGTCACCCTCCCCTGGAAGTTCGCGCGACGGGAGCCCCGCCGAGCGCTACCGGAAATGACCGGTCCTCCACCCGGTTTCTCAAGCGCCGCGTGAACTCTGGGCTTCCTCTGCGTGCGTTTATGTGTGTTATTGCGTGCGGTATGTGCGTGTGTACACGTTTGTATTGCTTCTTTAGTGTGTGTCTGTTGCGTGGTATTTTGCCTATGTTCCAAGCCCAAGATTTACGTTTCTTCATATTATATTCAGAGATAAGGAAAAAATCTATGCCTGTCGCATTCTTTCATCGATGTTCCCGACCCGCTAGTCACACCGCCTGTCCGTCAAAAGCAGACTGAAAAATTACAACATTGCCTGAACGTGTCGTAGAAAACCATCATCAACCGGACTAGCGGGCCCAGGTTACTTGTCTCTTGCTCTAGTTTGATTCTGGTCTACGCATGGCACAAACGATCTTGACGTGTCTACGGCGAATACTGCAGCTATCACAAGAATACTTCAAATCTCTGAAGAGACTACAGCGGGAGATGGGTCAGTGTAAGCATACGCATCCACTTTCAATCACAGTGACGTGTTAAGTGTCGTCAGTAACGCTAGCTTGGTCAATGACGAATGGTTTAAAGTATACTCCGTCAGCTGTACTTAATATACGATGATTGGCTAATAGTTACAACAATTGTCATAAGACTACCTAAATAATTAGAAATAGTAACAGAAGAAGAAATTGTAGTGTAGGCCTAAATAAGTACAACGGAAATCATAAGAAAAATTGCAGGCTTCCAGCTACAAGAAGACTTCGTACATTTAGTTCCATGAAAGCCAGCGTTTGAAGATTGCAGTTTATCATTTTCTTTCCCACACAGAAAGAGTAGCGAAAGCTAAAGACAATGTCGCCAGACAGAATTTCTCACTGCTCTGCACACTCGGCATGCGTGTGCATGAATTGAAGTTTCAGAAAAACAAGAGAGTCAGCAAATATTTCCGCATGTATGTGCATAATTTTCAATGAAAGTGAAGCAATACAGGCAGCAAGGAGTAGAGTTAGGAAAGGACTTATTGTTGTACTAAGGTACAGTAAGAACTTGTGGCATCGTAATCAAATACGTTATTCCGCATATAGGTATACGTGGCTGCAAAGACAGAATAAACACAAACTCACATTTTTCCGGCTTAAACTGAGGTATTTGCCTAGGTGTTGTTTTGTGAAGCTCATACATGCTCATTGGCTCCGCGTCGAAACCTGTAGAAAACAAATGTGTGTGTCTTGAAGTCACCGATGTTATGGCGACCATCAATAATGATGATGATGATGACCTCTTATGGATGGCGCTCACCCACAGAGGGAGATGGGCCAAGAACCGGGCGGCAGGATACTTAAATGAAACTAAAATGAAAATGAAGCCAATCTGAAAAAGTATTTCAAAAATAATACTACCAAAAAAAACTATTTGCTTATCAAGCGGTCAAACCATCTCTTGTTTTTGATAGACATAACTACGAATTATAAACTAAAAATCTGAAAAGGCTGGGGTTCACTAGCACGGTAATCTTTTAGCTGCATTGATGTAATCAAACACAATGGAGCATAGAATCTGTTCTCATGGGAGCCTCTTCTTCATCCGTGGCTGCTTGCCTCGTCGGGCGAACGTCGTTGTAAATGCAGCGAGGGAAGCACTGTCCGGACGTAAAACTGTCTCACGCCGCGATAAGAAGTTGAGTCACTGTCGCTCTCTCAGGAGATAAGGGCGGGACAATAAGAGGACGGGGAGACGACGCCATTCTGTTCCGCAGCATCCGGGTGCCTCGGTATTCTCGGGAGTCGGTGAACGTTCCATCAGATTACGAAGAACGCCCAGCCCGAGCCCTGAAGCTCAGGTTTATGTCCGTGTTCGCGGTACTCCGTGCAAGATATCCGTTGGTTTACGGCGCTCGCTGTGACGCGTGGCGAACTTTCGAGAAGTGGGAAGATATAGCCTCGTCCTGAGTCTGTTTTTTTTTACTTTTTATTGTTATTAAAATCGTGTTCTTTGGTTTGCATATGCTATGCACGTCTTCGTGCTCCCCCTTTGTCCTTTTACATCTATCTATATTCAAAGAAATTTTCTCATCGCCAACATATGGTATCTCTCGCTCGCGTTGATTTGTTGCTGTCAAAATAACGGATTACTCTTGTTACAAATCATCATGTGTTCTTATGAAAGCCTTTCCAGTAAAATATCTTACGTTAGTGACCACAAACAACCTCCTTGAGAACAGCAGTAGAAAGGCAACATTTGAATATAAGAAGAGTAAAACGAAAAAGAAAGTTAGCCGTTGCCGTGACGTGATTCTGTCGCAACGGTTTGGTGCCAATTTTAGGGTGACCCAATCGCTTTTTGTAAGAGAAAATAGCTGTCAAAACATCGCACCCCATTAATTTGCTTAATCTTTTTCTGTAGTAAATCGATTGGTCATGACAAAACGTCACCGAACTCCATGGTGTCACAGTTGTAAACTTTTTTTCGAGCACTGAGTTATAGTTTTAGCACTATAGTGCTGAAACTATTATATGTGCTGTAACTATGAGTAAGCGACTGGCATCTTTCACTTTTACTGTCCGTATTAACTATGTCGCGATAAAAGTTATTCCATCTGAAACACTCATGAACTATCCCTACTCGCTATATTGTTAGAATATACAGAAAAACACTGTGCCTCCGCCGGTCAGGCTACTCCTGCCAGGCGTCCTGGCATGGCCCGCTTCCGAAAGCGATCTGACGGCAGGTCTGCGAGAGGCATCGTAAATAAGCACTTCCACGGAAAAGCAGCGGCGCATCCAGTGCGCACCCGTGCCTGCTCCGTCGGTCACGAGGGTGTAGCCTGCTGCAGCAGCGCCGCCTAACGTCCCGAGTCCAAAGTACCACCTGTCTCTCTTCGTCTGCCTGCCCTTGAGTGACATCACTCTGCTTGCCTGACTTTCCTCTCTCCAGTATCCGGAATACCGCATGTCCCATTTCGTGTGCTCTTCAGTTCCCAATTTCTGCTTCGCAGTTTTCAGTTGTTTTTTTTAATTTTCCGGTGCTTTTTGTACTTACGACTTGTCGTTTGTAGACGTACAAGTTCCGACTAGGCAGGAATCTTTCCAGGTCATGTATTGCTCATGGAGCACATCACATCGCCGAGAGAGAGAGAAATAAAAAGAAAAATAAAGACGGCTGAAACACGAATTACCTGTAATCAATGACAAATGTGTCACTTCTGACGACACGTAGTGATCTGTTCCTGAAACAAGTGCGATCTTTACTACTGAAAGTCAAAGCGTAATGTGAGACCTTGGCCCGAATCAAGGTACCACGCTCAAAAAATGAAAAAAAAAGAAGTTTTGCGGTCACGGAGTTGGGTTTTCGCTCTCTTATAAAATATGACGCTATTTTCATGAACGTAACTTTTTTTTCATAGCATTTGACGTTGAGCGCGTTTATTTGGGAGTCAATACTACTCTGCTGGACTGGAAACTAAGGTTTAAAAAACCAAAAGCTGTCATCTGATCAGCCCTAGTATGAAGTCATCAAGCAAGTTTTGTACATATTTTCCTGTTCTACAACTGCGTTCCTTTTTTCCCCAGCCCAGCGAAGCTCCTGTCTATAGTGTGTATCTGCATAATTGTTGCAATATATGTGCTGAACAGTTCGTGGTATGGAATACCATCCAGTCCGAACCAACCACCTGCGAAGCTTCCCTTTTGCGAAACCAGATTTGGCTTTTCAGTTAGAGCTCCGTACTACTTTCTGGTCGGTTGCAGATTCTTTGTCTGCCCGGCACTGCATTCCTGAGCGCATCAGGCACCATCACATCAACCGCACACCACAGCGCAAACGCTGCACCGTATTCGTGAGCTCTGGTAGCCGGACTTTATGCGAACCTCACGTTTTTACAGCGTCAGGTGCACGGCGCTACTGGGATAAGGTAGCTGGACAGGGAGCGGCGAAAACGTGCCATAGACGTTTCAATACAAACATACGTGGAAGAAAAACTGGGAGAGAGCATCACGAGACGTCTCCAGCTGTCGGCGAATCTAACTCTCGGTGAAGTCACTGCCCTCGCTCTTTCCCACGCGATAGTATCCTTCTAACACGTGGCACTGGAGACAACGTGATGTCTGAGTGCCCTTGTTTGGTTGCGCAGCATATAGTCGCCTGTACTGTACTGTTCCTGCTCTGACGTGGCAATTGTGTGCTGATGACAATAAGCGTTATTTAATGACGTAGGGACCAGGTGAGACGAGATTAGCGCGAAGGCGCTGGTCACTTGTACTCGGCGGAATAGAGGTTCACGTGGCATAGCTCTGGATGGACCTGAAACCTAGAGCGGTCCATGACGTATGTACTTGAGTCCATGACGTATGCATAAACGTAATGCATATGTATAAGAACTAAAAATAACTAAAAACTACACCGACTGTGGTGTAGTATGCTGTGAATATGGGACAAGCGAGAAGGCTATTATTGTCTACCTTGGTCAATGTTATGCTGGGATAGCTAGGGTACTCGGTTGCCGACCCGTATGCCACGCATTGGATCCTGGCCGTGGTGGTCGAATTGTGATTGAGGTGAAATGGCAGAGGCCCGTGTACTGTTTGATGTCAATGCAGGTTAAAGAACACCAGATGGTCATAATTTTCGGAGCCCTTCACTACAGCGTCTCTTATAATCACACCATAGTTTTGAGGCATAGAAGCGCTCATATTATTATAATTATTACTATAAGAAGGTCATTATAGCACCGCATGTACTATGATGTGCTGTCGGATAGGTACGTTTGTTTGCTTCAATTGTGTTGTGGCATGCTGCCACCCCTCCCAGTTTTCGCTACCTGCATCCAAACAAAGCAAATATATTACTGATTCGGAGCCGTGCAAGAATGAAAGGAGGAAACAGAGACGGAGAGTGACGCGTTCTCTGTTTTCTCGCACTATCTCGTTTCGTGATCTCACGGCAGTCCGACGGACGATGAACGAAAAGAAAGGGGGTGGGGATTTGAAGTATGTAGCGTTGGCTCACAGGGAAGCGCCAGAAGCGCGCGCACGCGCGCCAGAGGAAACATTGCGAAGAGATTAGAGGGAGACCTTGCGAAGGCAAAAGTCGTGAGCCTAGCGAGCGAAAGCGAAGCGATACGACGTTTACAGCTAGTAAACAACGTATAAACGCGGGCAATTCGCTACCGATGACCGAAAGGCGATTCGTGACTCTGGAGAATTGTGTTTGGAAAGAGATGGAGAGAGAGGGAGTTGCCTTGGAAGGAGTGGGGTGAGGGTGGCGGGTCATGAACCCGTGTCGTCGGCGCAAGTGTGAGTTCACGTTGTGCCAACGTGTTTCGGGGAAAGGAGGAATAGAAGCGGGATTGAATTCAGCTGGTGAGAAAGGTGGCTGCAGGTGTAATAAAATGTTTGCTTTTTTGTTTTGCATTTTTTCTGTGCCTATTCAGAGGGTCTTACAAGATTGGGGGTTTGAAACGGGTTGTTGGCGGTTTTGACGTAGAGGGATAGGTCGCTGCGCCTTTCGAGGAAGGCCAAGGTAAAGGAGATTGTGTCTTTCGATTAAGCTGCACTTGCACCTTCTAAAGCTGACGTATCCCTGTAATGAATACGAAGATGTGGATGAAATTTGTTGCTTAGTTCGCCTGCTCGTCGAGTCTACTGTCAAGCAACTTGAATCGCGTCGTGTATAATTGCTGGAGGAGTTCAAAAAAAGAACGATCCATCTTTCGTAGTTGACTCTTTCCTGTCTTGCTGGGCACTCTCTCCATGGTCACAACTGGAGTTCCATGGAAGTGTCTCCTACCTTAGTCTAAGATAGCGTTCATATTTTGATGTCCCTTTCAGATGCTTGTAGGGAATATGAAACAAGTGCTGGTTAACAATAGCGTAAGAAGCGAAGGTCAACGTGCCAGTCAAGCAATCTATGTGCCTGGGACGGTCGACATTCCGCAAGAGGCCCTATGCGGCAGTGATAACCTCGTCGTCCTAATCACCAGTGGGCTAGATATTTGGCAGGGTAGATTGTCATCCATGGCTTGATCAAGTCCGTAAAGTAATATTACAGAAGGAGCAAACAAGTTAAAAGGATACAAGTTAAGGGCAGTGGCGTAGGCATAAATTTATTTCGAGGGGACGCGTCAGTGATATTAAGCAGGGGTCGGGCTGGCAAAGGTGGTCGAGCACCGTTTTGTGCTCTGTACCCTGGAACCGAAACAAATTTTGGGAGGGGAACAAGCCTGGTGTGCCGCGCCCTGGCTACGCTACTGGTTGCAGGGAACATTCGTATTGTTAATCGTTCTTAACCATTACTTCTCATTGCCCTAGTTCGGCATGCCGGACGTGTCAGTGTGTTCATGTTTGTTCCGACGAAGAGCTGCAAAAAAAATTCAATTTAAGGTGTTTTTTTATACTGGAGAAGCTGTTAACTAAGAATGGAGTTGCTAATGAGATTGAATCGTTTAGCCTCTAGAAATATGCTGGAGCACATTCAACTCAAAATACGCAGGGCAGAATTGAGGGATGATTCAGCATATGATATGCAGGTAGTAAATAGTAGCTTTAAAATCTTATAATGAAGATTGAAAAGTAACCTAAAGTGCAACGTCACATGTTTGCAATAACAGAACTGCCATTTCGCTGTCAGAGGGCCTTGTAACCCTCCTCACAATACCAAACAGAAGACCGGTGACGATTCCATCCTGAGCTCTCTCCACATGCTTGGTGTTACCATTTAGCTAGCTGTATAAACACTTATCCATCCCTGAACTAGGGAAATTTTAAGAACGCGTACTGCTTCGCGAAGGCCCGACCTGCAGAAAAGGATTTTCACATCTGTTGCGTGACCACTGCGTGTTCGAGCAATGAGGTTAATACGTTATTCAGGGAGTGGAATTGTGGCATTCGCCCCGGGCTAATCAGCCTCGTTTTTCGAGATTTATGGTAACAGCCCCCACCGGGGTAGTCTAGTGGCTAACGTACTAGGCTGCTGACCCGCAGGTCGTGTGATGGAATCCCAGCAGCGGCGGCTGCATTTTCGATGGAGGCGAAAAGGCTGTAGGCCCGTGTGCTCAGATTTGGGTGCACGTTAAAGAACCCCAGGTGGCCCCAAATTTCCGGAGCCCTCAACTATATAGCGCGTCTATCATAACCATATGGTGGTTTTGGGATGTTAAACCATCCCTGTTAACTAATCATAAAAAATAATGATGACTGAGTGCTCTAATGATTTTTAATTCATAAAGACAGCTTTATTTTTTCTTCCATCTAACGTGTAAGCCCAAGGCATGGTTTCCAAGCTTGCACGAGGTTCGTTCGTGTGAACACGCCTTGAAAACAAACACTCTCGCTTATCGCTTGTTTTTCCCGATTGTGTTTTATCTAGAATACCTGTCGCGTATTTCTCGTACGTGCTTCGAGTGTTTAGCGACGAGCGGCGTGAAAGGAATACTCGCCAGGTTCGCCCCGTTGCATGGACCGAGTTGCGCATTCCGTTCTCGTTTCCGGACCTCGAGAGTCGGACGGCCGACAAACAGCGTTATCGCGAGAGGTCACCTGTAAAAGCGCGCCGAGAGGCGTGGATGATGATAAGGAGGCCTTATCTTCCAAGCGTCCACTTCGAAGGTATGTAGGCTGTGGCGTGAACAGCGAGGGTTTATACCAATGGCACGGAAAATGAAAATAGCGAAATTTTATGGTGTCACCCGTTATACGACCGTGGTCAGCACCCTGTATTCATGCTCCTAAAAATGACACTTGGGCTGTCTATAGACTACTCATTTACGAATGATGCCAGTTTTCGTTTGTATGAAAACTTGTATATACTCGCCATAAACGAACCTAGAGTTCTGGTCTATAGTAGTTTAAAAAGAAATTATCAATAAAAGCGTTGAGGTCTTAAGTCCAAAGAAGTTCATTGATTCGTCTGAAGGAGTATTTATCTACAGAGGGGTTACATAGACAATTTATTAGCGTCCTTAAGACAAAGTAGAAACAATTATGTCAGGGCATTAATGTGCAGAATATTTACATAATGTAGTGAGCTATGTTTGCTTACATTGTTGTCTATAGCCTATTGTTCATACGCTGTAGTTTATGTTGATAATATATAAAATCTTTTCACAGAATATCCACGAAGAGTACATGAACTGTAGAAAAACCCAAAATGATTCAGAAAACAACCTTTTTAAGTTCCAGTCTTTCGTTGTGTCTCTCAAATTGACATGAAACACTACAAAATCATCGTGGCACATTCTTTTGTTTCTAAAATATTTTAGCCAATATTGGTACTTGAAAACGTGTCATTCAATTTGTGCGCATCCCGAGAAGTTTGATAACAAACCTCGCTCCATATTACTTCCACTATTACAGTCGCTTGAAATTCTCGCTCGGATAGTTTCGCAAACTGCCCAGATGCCCTACTTACACGCATTTGATGACGCGTGGAGCACTGGAGGGAGAGAATAAAAAAATAATGCTGGATGAAAACTTCCAGAAACCAGAAGGCACGTGATACATGTGCGCCAGAAGTGGCAATAACTCGTGCGATTAGCAAAGTACGTGGTGATAAAAAAAAAGTCGAGCAGATAATGCAAGGCGAGAAAGGTCTGATATTAATGAGCCACATCAGCAGCGGTCGCTGACTGCATACATTAATTAAGTAAAAAAATGACGCCATGAATGTGGTGCTGTGGCCCTTTTACATATGGGAAGACAGAGAAAAATAATCAAATGAGGATCATATTAATTATGCTCTTTTCCCCTTTATAACGGCAATATCGCTCACCCGTTACACTCCCAGGATCGTTAACTGCGTTTTATCATCTTCTTTTGGTACTGCAGTTTTTCCATGGAGTAATGGCAATTATTCATTAGAGGCGAACGAAAAATTCGCACCTGACCCACTGCGGTCATTTTGATTAATGAGCTTCTTTACATCAGAAGGGTGATTTCACTGGGTTCGATGATGTGCTCAAAAAGTTTGTATATCTACTTTCTTCTTTTTACGACATTGTGGCCCTCTCTTTAGGTATTTGTCATTTTTGTTTATTTTGTTCTGCATCTTGTGCGTCCACGTTGGCACATGTCACCTTCATTCATGAAGAAGTATGGTGTAATTTCATTTAATTTTTTGATTGACGGAATAAAACAATAAACATGACATATTGTTATGCAAAAGAAGGACGCACAAGGAAACTTTTACGGGCTGACATTGCGGGGTCGTTGCCTCCAATCGGCTATCACCGTTATACTGACGAGAGCTGCGGCCCCGTCTAACCAGCTGCGCCGCTTGTCATTTTTTATATCCCCAGCCGCAGCGCATAACAAAGGTAGGATAGGCGATTAGATTGATTGTTAAAAAGAAATGTTCCCTTGAGAGGTCATTTATCCCTTTCCTTCACGAAGAAGCAAGAGATGAAGATGGCGCTTATTGGCAAAATTAATGCGTCAAGTAAGTTAAGCAAAACTGAATGAAAAAAAAGGAAAACTTATCATTGAAATAGCCGTCGGCACATTACTCTGCTTGTTCTTGTTCGCCTATTAACTTTGGGGAATACCCACTGGAGAGGTTTAATAAAAATATTATTTAATAATTACCTAAATAAATAAAATGAATAATACATAATACGTAAGACTTTACGCCCGTAAACTACAATATGATTATCAGGGACACCATAACGAAGGGCTTCAGAAATTTTTACCATGCGGTGTTGTATTTTGCGTGCAGTACACGTGCTTCTACCATTTTGCCTCCACCAAAGTGCGACCGGCGCGGCCGACATCGAACCCGCGACCTCCGGGTCAATGGCCGGGCACCCTATAGTCACCGATGAGAAGCGGGTCAACAATTGAGGGTTTTTTATGGGGTATTATGAAGTTCAAGAAATATGGAGATTACAGAATGTAAAGATTGCAGGGTACGTGGATAATTGTGGTAGTTGGTCTAACGCATATACGTAAAAATGAAAAAAAAATGGAGCTCTCTTCTTTTTTTTTTCAAGGTAAATGGTAATAAAATAAACAAATACCTTCTGTCTTGCGTTCTTGATTGTCTTGAGTGAGTAATACTTTTTTGTTGTTTTTTTGAAGAGTATTAATTCTGGGGAGTTCACTCAGCAGGCTGCGTGTTTGTGATGACGCCTAATACCAAAACTTTCAAAAATGAACGCCTATATGCGTCAAACGCACGAGGACATGAGGAGGAACTCATGCCGTGCTTTTACGTCAGAAACATGCTGCAAATCACGTTTTAAGGATGCACTCGTGCTTATCAGTGCGTTTTATAGGCTCTTGAAAGCTTGGCCTTTCATTTGTCTCAAAAAAAAACAACCATAATTTTTTTTGTGTGTGTCAGTACCCCTTTTTACCACGCGACGGTTTCTGTTTATGCTTTCGAAATAATTTTCGTGAGTTCAACGACAACTTTCCATTTCAAGTGTATGCAAAACCTGGCTTACAATGAATGCTAATATGAAAGGGACAACGCCACGTGCCTATCAATACTCCAATAAGTATCGATCATCTATAGCCTCATAAGACTGGAACACCTCGGTGGTTTCTACGCGGTCGTGGGCAAAGGGGGTGCTCGCACTTTGGAGGAGTAATTAAACAAGCGTCACTCTCATTCAGGCGTGGGCCTTGTTATAGTCCTAGCTAATTAGCTCCAGGTGGCGATATATAAGCGGCAGAAAAATAGCGCGGGGTAATTAGGGCATGAATGGTGCCTTCGTTCGCGTGAGCTGGTCGATACTTTGCTGATCAGCTCTCGACGTTCCCGAACGTTGAGCCAAATCAGTGCCTTCCTTCCAGTCGTGGTAGCTGTATGCTTTCTCGGTTCTGAAAATTGATATGCATTCTATTTTTTCGGTAGTGTCATTAATTTCCTGGTGAAGGAGAGTTCGTAGCATAATGTTGCCCTGAAGTGACATGTTTGATTTACAGCGTCTATGGTTTAGCTGCTGTTGAGCCCAAGGTTGGGAGATTGATTTTGCAGGCGCTTTTTCGTTCAATCAATCGATGAATCGATCAGTCAGTCATTCACTTTATCAATCGTTCAATCAATGACGATGTTGATGAAAGCTTTCAAAGTCCAGAGAAGACGCTTGAGATATCCCATCCCCCCGTCTAGTACCACGTTCCACCAAGTCGAGCTTGGCGGCCCAGTTCAATCAATCAATCAATCAATCAATCAATAATTCAATCGATCAATTCAATCACGCCTACACGTAGGTGAAACAGAGCTGTGCCTAACAAAGAAAAACCAGCCCTTAAAGAACCAGTAAACAATCCCTAGGTCTAAAAATTGTTATGAAGAGAAATATGAGCAGTTTTGCTTTGTGAACAAGTTCCCACAAGAATTTTGCACATAAAAACTGAATTAAGGAAGTTACAGGGAGTATAAAACACCGGCTTAAGGTGGTTTCTACATTTCGCACGGCCGCGCCAGCCTTCTCCCTCACGGGGAAGAGAAAGCGTAGCTCGTCGTCATGACTTGTTCAGACCAATCCACTAGCTGCGTTCTACGTCAAATCGCCGATCGGCGACATTGCGTCACTGCGTGTCAAAGGGCGATTGGTCAGGCATAGGAAAGCTGCGCGGGAATCGCTCTTCGAAATGGAGGCACTGCGCGGCGCGCAGCGCTGTAATATTCGGGAAACGTGATCGCCGTGGTATACTCTACAAATTGTCGAGCTTCTTTGGGAGGTGTTAAATATAGTCGGAGCTGGTTCGCTGGTTATTTATGCTTGCTCGTTCGCTGATAGCGAGGGTCTCGTTCTGGTAAACTTGGCACCTTTAGGTAGTACGCGAGTGATTACTGATCAGCTGCCAGCTAGTTACAAGATTACATGCTACGCGAAGCCAGTGGTCCGAACAAAGGTGTTCCACAGACGCTGTCATGGCAACGAGTGGTGCTGACTAACACTCCCAGATTTCATCACCATCATCAGCACGACTACACCAACTGCAGGGCAAAGGTCTCGGCCCTGTTCCGCCAGTCAACACAGTCCTGTCCTTTCTGCTGGCTCCTCATACGTGCAAACTGTTTAATATCACCTGCCCACTTTTCTGTCTTCCTATCGCGCGTTTGCCTTTGTAAATTCAGTCAGTTCTTTGAAGACCAACAGCTATCTTGCCTGCGCACAACGTTCCCGACCCATGTCCATTTCTTCTTCTTGATTTCAACTATGATATCCTTAACCCCGGTTTGTTCCCTGACCCACACTGCTCTCTTCTTGTCTCTTAGTATTCCACCCATCATTTTTCTTTCTATCTCTCGCTGCAGTCGTCCTCAAATTACGCTGAACCCTCCTCATCAGCCTCCGTGTATTTTATGGTCCATAGGTATGTACTGGTAAGATGCAGCCGTTATATACCTTCATATGGAGGGATAGTGGTAGACTATACCCATCATGATTTGAGGATGCTGGCCGAATATCCTCCACCTCATTCTGGTTACTTCACTCTCATCGTTCACCTCCACGGTTAGTACCTGTCCGGAGTAAACTTCAACATTTAAATGCATACCCAAAAAGCGGACAGGAGGACGACCCCCACAATAGCTCAGTTCATAGAGCACCAGGCGCGTTATGCGAAGGTTGCTGGTTTGGCCATTGTTGTTCGCAAGACTTCTCTTCGCCCACTTTATTGTGTTCACATTTACATCGTAAAGGCTACAAATAACGTCTCCTATACATTAATTATATTTATTGTCTGTTGGTTGTCAATAAGGTTGTGTCTAACAAAAGAAAACGAACTTTTGAAATTTTCCTCTTTTCTTGCACAGGCGAAGCGTTAGGATGGTGACGACTCAGACGAGCGCGTAGTCGCCATGTAGAGATGCGGATACACATTAACTTAGCAATGCACTGTATATGCCAGTACACTAGGAGCTTGTCAGTTACATATCAGAGAAAATGTCGTGCAGGCTCGCAGCTGACATTAAGTAGCACGAAGAGAAAGATGCATCGTATGGAATCTCAATGTTCAGATGAAGAAGTTTCGACCAATCCCGCAGAGTACACGAGTATGTGCCGTACTAATAAGGCAACCAACACACCGACTACTTCAGAGCAGCAGTTCTAGACCCCCCCCCCCCCCCCCGAAAAAAAAATCACAGCATGTCCACGTACTGAATGATGATGAGTGGGGCGAAGCATTCGTCAGTCCGTCCACGCTTCCGACCGTTCATTCGTTCTTGCTTGCGTCTCTCTGTGCGTCCGTTGGTCCGTGCATCTGTTCGTGCGTCATTGCGTCAGCCCTTCCGTCCGTCCATGCATCCGTCCCCGTGTTCATACGTGCGTCTGTCCATCCGTTGGCCTGTCTGTGTGTCCATCCATCAGTCCGTCCGTCCGTGCATCTGTCTATCTGTCCGTTCATCTAACCGTCTGTCTGTCTGTCTGTCTGTCTGTCTGTCTGTCTGTCTGTCTGTCTGTCTGTCTGTCTGTCTGTCTGTCTGTCTGTCTGTCTTGTCTGTCTGTCTGTCTGTGCGTACATCCATCCATATAGTGAACACTCCAAGTACCACCATATCGCATTTTTCATCATATACATGCATCACATAGAAGTACCGCCATCCAGCGGACATTCCAAAGACTAAACGAGAGGTGTCTACCTACTACTACTACTACTACTACTATTACAATTACTACTACTACTGCATACATCGCGGACGTACGACCCACGGCAGCAAGAGCTTCGCCCCTAAACGAAATCCTAGCCATTCTGTGCCACCGTATCGACGGCCCTGCGCACAATTGCGAGTGGAACCTAAGTCGGACGCGGCAATTAAAAAGGGTCGGGGATCAAGGCGCATGCACGAGAATAAAAGCCCCGGCTGGCCGCCGCCTCGGGGAATGGCATACGCTCTTAGCACGTGCGTTCCACATATCCCACTGCCCCTCCCTACGGGGGCCTCTTGCTCGACGCGAAAGGCGGCTGGGATTCGCCGATAAGCGGACTTTTTAGCCGCTGGCTGCTGCGTCGTGGGACCAGCCTAGACTCCAGCTACTTCAATGTACGCTGTATCCCTTTCCCCCTTCAATTTCCTCTCACTTCTCAGGTTCATTGGTCTAGGCCCTTCTCTACATACGTCGCATAATTCGAGCAATTACGGTACACCCCGCTCTGTGAACTCTATAGCCCTATTTCTTGCGTGCGTGCGTGCGTGTGTGTGTGTGTGTGTGTGTGTGCGCGTATGTGCGTGTGCGTGCGTGCGTCCGTGCGAGCGTGTTTGCAAGGAGACCTCGGCCCCCGCCGGCGCCCAGGGCAGGTGCCCGTATACTCGAAGGCAGAGACAAAACGACGCCGTCATAGACGCGCTGACCTGCGTGGAGCTGAAAGGGAAAAAAAAAAGTTTTGTCATTGTTCTGTTGATGCGCTGATTACTGTGATCGAACGATTGCGTGCTTTGCCGCATAAGCGGTGGCTTCCCGCTGCTTTTCGCAACAACGCGGCACGCAGCGCTTGCTATATCGACGTCGACTCGGCCGAAAAAAAATTAAAAAAATAGGAGCATAGGTAGCCCGAGGGGAGTATTAACCCAGTCTCTAACTTGTTCGGTTATATTCCTCTTGTGCATTATTTTGCAGCGAAAGCTGTTATGAGATCACAACAAGGGTGGTGTGTGGTGCCGTAGTTGTGCGCCGCCACCGCCGCCGGTGTTCGTAAGCACTATCGCATGAAATAAAAAAAAAACAATATAGCAAATAAAAACGCCAAGTACACAGCAGGATTCAACACCGGCTCTCCTGCGTGCCATTCTAGTATTTTTACCGCAGAGCCACTGCGGTGCCTGAAGCTGCGTTGCGAACTTGCCTTAGACAGGCTTGATGTCGGGAAAAGAATTGCATTAGTATGAGTAATCAAGCGTTTTAAAACAGCGAAGGAACAATCAGGCGTCACACAATGCGAATCGCGTAATGAGTGGGTCGTCTAGTGATCCAAGCCATTACAAAAGCTTGTTGTTTACCACCTATTAACTGTGGCGCATACCCACTTGAGGCATAATTCTTCATCGTTGTCTGCCACTGTATAGGAAATTAGAACTAAATTCCTTGCATGTGTGTAGCGGGTACCACACCTCCGAAGAATGGCGAAGGATAGCATAGTCGATTGCGGCATACTGCACAGAAGTTAGGATTATTAATGACATAGTCGGTACCCAGCAAGCGTGCTTGTAGCAGTTACCCAAATAGTGTTTAGAAAAGGCTTTGGAAGGGTGCTCTTCTAGCTTCCGCTGTGACTATGCTGCGCGTTTTGCGCAGGCATGATGGTGCAGGCGAAATGGGAGCGTTAACTTACAGTACCTCATTTGTTTCTTCGTACTACTTTCCTCAATACTTATTTCTATCGCGTCATCGACAAAGTTCGTGCAAATTCGGAGCTTGAACGTATGGTGCTGTTTGCATATCACAGTCATAACAAAACGGAATCTACATCTCAGTTTTTGCACAATGCATCTGATGACTGAAAGCCTGAACGCAAGTAGTTCCAACGTTCATATCGCTGCTTGTTCTGCACACGGTGAGATCATAGAAGCATTACCGATAGTTTTGGTGCTTTATTTACGATGCGTTCTACTGCCTCACGAGCAAGAGGTACTGTGACACTAAACTCGGTCAGTTACGGTTTACCGCTTATAGTCTTCTGCAAATTACACTGATCTCATTTTACTAACATTACTCGCGTATGATATTCAATTCGTCTATAAAAATAAAAGGCTTCAGCGCTTGTGTCACTCACTGCTTGACTCTTTTGATTTAACGCCCGCTGCGTCGCGTTTGAAGTGTAGAGGCACATCTCTCAGTTACGTAATGATGTTGCTCAACGAGCAGTTTACATTCCTTATCAACCGTCGTCACGGACGCTATTCTGTTCGCAACGCGCACACGCAAGAAAGAATACACGAACTCTAAATTGTTTTCCACGAAGCTCTTTGCGAAAGCGACGCCTTCTGGCGGCGTAACCTTTCATTTTCTTTCCCGGGTTACGTCATTTCCATGTATACTCGCTAAAGACTGACCTGCCCCCAGGCGTTTATAGCCTGGCACTATAGGCCCAGTACTCCACCGTACACGCTTCTGTGTAAACTCGGGGAAAACATGGCGGCAAACTGTCCCCCGAAGGCCGCTCACCTTAAAAACACAGGGAGACGCCATCTTTGAACCCTCAAGACTTACGAACGCCTTTCTCTTCTCACGTTTCTTAAGCTTTACGGTCTCGCGCAACGTTGTTTCTTCGGCACGGCGTTGGTTGAATCACGTATTCACGAACTCTTCTTCCGTGTGGTTTGTTCGCTGCTGGTTTTTTTTTTGTCGGGGCTGCCGTACCCTCTCGCGAACGTTCAAGCGAACGCTGCTTACGCCAACGCTTTTACTGTGCAAGAGCGTCGGCTTTTCGTGCACTGAGAGAGTGCTTTCCGGGCGGCTGTCAAGACCGAAAGGCGCGCGCGTCCATGCGCTACGGCTGTCAGGGTTACACGCATCTTGTTCATCTTGTTCTTGACACGCGCCCAGCTGCAAGCGGTCAAGGTCGCAACCCGACGGCATCCACTTGGGTGCCGGCGGTATGCCGTATTTACACTCTTACACTGCCCGCCATGTTTATACTGAGGCCTTGGCCTGATCTGTTGTTGTCATTAGCGCGATAACCTCAGGACGCTCGTGAAATTTGTACGCGACGACGGTCTGATCTCATCGCGGTTGTCTAGAGGTTATGATGGTCGACGGATGGCCCGAAGGTTGTGGGATCGAATCCTTGTCACGTTGGCCGTATCTCAATGGAGGGAAACTCTGTGGACTGTTCTCGAAAAATGTACAAATTGTGGTACTCTCGTTTCGTATCCCTTTTTTTTTGTGTGTGTGTGCGCAAGTTGTCTCAACGGCAGTGAAAACGCTTTAAGAAAAAAAATAAGAAGAGAAAAGAGTGCTTGGAGGTTAAGTGCGACAGCTTGCCAGCAGATTCGCGCCCTTTATGAACACCGGGTGGTCTTCGTCGTCCTGTCACACGTAAATGAGTGTCTGCGTGTCATTCGTGTCGTGTGCGTTAAGGTGTTAAATGTGGAACGTATGCTCGGTCCTGTCACAACTGTCACGGCCCGCCGCGCGTCTTCTAACATAAGGTCAGTGTCACAAGTAGAGTGTACACACGTACTTCAATTTGCCTTGGTATAATTTTTTTTTCAAACACGCGTTTGTTGTGACGAGAGCTTCCGGCGTCGCACGTCTCTACCTCAAGCTACATATCTCCTAAACGACAGATGTATAGTGAAGGTAAAAAAAGTCCCAGCGTATCCACGGACTGAATGATGATGAGTGGAGCGAAGCGTCCATCAGTCCGTCCGTGCTTCCGTCCATCCGTTCGTTCTGGTTTCCGTTCATCCGTGCGTCTGTCCGCGCGACCATTTGTGGGACCCTCCGTGAATTCATCCGCGCGTACGTCCGTCCGTCCGCCCGTTCGTCCGTGCGTTCGTCCATGTGTCCGTCCATGCGTCTGTCCGTCCGTCTGTCCATGCGTTCATCTGTCCGTCCGTCCGTCCGTCCGTGCATCCTTCCATGCGTCCATCCGAACCTCCGTCCGTCCATCTGTCTGTCCCTCCAGTGAACACTCCAAGTGCCACCGAAATTTCGTTACCGGTGTCTCTCCTTGTCCAGTTTGTCAAAGCCACAGGACACTGCGAAAGCACATAAAGCGTAATATCCATTTTGTCATTAAACTCGTCGAAAACGAAAAATGAATAAAAGAATGAATGAACTGCTGCAGCTCCAGAAACGTATTTTGTAAACTTGACACCGATGCTTTAACTGCCATCTACCGAGGACTCCTGGAAACGGAAAGACGTGATTCTATCGCGCGTGGCCTTTTCAGTCACGGCTGAGTTGAGTCGCGACAACGCTGTTTTTCGCGTAATCCGCGGGAAATTGCGTTTGCGTGCAGCCTATATACGTGCGCGTGAGAGTTGAAGTGGAACATTGTTTACCTTTCTCGGCGGAACATTGTTTACCTTTCTCGGCGGAACAATCCAAGCGCGAAAACGCACCGCTTGTTCTGTGTCCTCCGTACGCGAGTTTCGCGCAGAACTAAATGAAGGGCGGATCGAGGTGTAATCGTCCTGCAAACTGTCAGAGCGGATCCCATAGACCTTGTTGCGTAATATTGATTGATTGATTGATTGATTGATTGATTGATCAATTGAATAAGTAAGAGAGGGCCTTGTCAAAAGAGAACGAGAGAAAAAACATAAAAAAAACGTCATTTAGTTAATGGCTATGCGGTATAGCACATTAGCCACAAACAGACGCACACAAACATGCTCTAGTACTCACTCCATTATTTATTCCACTACGACGTCTTTCATAATCATATGGTGGTTTTGGGACGTTAAACACCACATATCAATCACTCAATCAGTTACTCATTCCACTCACTCAATGGCCCATCCCACTCACCAATTCACTCACCCACTCACTCATTCCACTAACTCACTACTCACTCAGCCATTCTACCCACTCAGTGATTCTACTCACTCAGTGATTCTACTCATTAACACATTCCACTCAGTCACTCACACACTTACTCATTTACCTTACTCACTCATCCTTTCCACTAACTCACTCATTACCCTCACCCACTCCACTCACTAATTCGCTCATTTTATTCTGAGTCATACATTCCAATCACTGACCCATTCCACTCACTCGCTCACTTATTCCACTCACTCATTCACTCCCTGACTTACTTCTTTCACTTACTCGCTGACCCATTCCACTCACCCACCCATTCCCCGCACTCACCCATTCCACTCACTCACTCATTTCACCCGCTCAGTGATTCCACTCACTCACTCACTCATTCTAATATCTCACTCACTCACCAATTCCACTCATTTTTGCACTCATCATACTCACTCACTCACTCGCTCACTATCTCTCAAGCGCATATTTACCATGCACTTCAAACAGCTCGACAAAGTTATAATTCCATTGCTGAGGTGTACTCGGGACGTAATAATTCTTCAAGCCTGTCGTTAAAGAACAATCTTAAAAGAGCGTGCGTCAGCTTTACATTCGTGACAACACAAACGCTTGAAGTTTTCACCTTTCCCGCAACGTCAAATTGATGGAAAAGCGAAAGAAATTAAAAAAAAGTTGATTGACGGTATTTTGTAACGAATAAATTGCAATCCTTCCGATCACTCCTCTTGTAGTGGTGCCCATTCTGGCAACAACGACATGGCCCGATTTCGTTCAAGCCAATTACGTAAAACATAAAAAACAAGACAATGGAAACTGATGTGAAAATTCTTACAAAACCCCGCCAACCAGGAAAGTAAAGAAGGAAACAGCAAAGCCAGCGTCGACGTCGGAGCAGTACCACTACGGAGCGTAATGAGTTTTCTGCGAAGCTGTAGCCGTTCGTAACAGGGCGGCTGAAAGACGCGTGGCAAAGCGTGGGAAGACGGGGGCCTTACGCAACGCTCTCAAGTGAGCGGTAATTTTTAAAAGCGGCGACGTCGAATGGGCATGTCGTCGTGCAGCATTCGGACGCTGAGTGCAGTAACAACGGAAGCTTACCAGAGTAAGATGAGAGAAATGGACCGGCAAGCCGTCACTTACGTAATGTCCGCAGTTTGTGTCGTAGTGGCTGTTGCCGGCGGTATTGCGTCTTGGCCTTGTGAAATACAGATCACAGATCCATACCGATCCTGTGGGACTTGGAGAACCGGTAAAGCTCTAAGCAGTCTGAAGTCGACACCGAAGCTCTGCTGGACGCTTCTTCAGTAAAGAGTTTCACTTAACACTTCGAAACGAGCCTCGACTCGACAGTCATGCTGGAAAGCAGGGGGGGGGGGGGGACGATGCATTTTATTGAAACGAAATCAGAGCCGAAATACGGGATTCAGGCTAGACGAAGAGCTAGATTAGGGCTATGGGAGCCGTAACTGTATCAGACCAGTCGATGGTCTGTATATGAAAGTTTAGGCTTCTTAACAACTTCTCCCGCGCTTCTGGTGAGGGAGCTGACGTCAAGACTTACGGTAAAGCTACCGAAAGTAGTTCTCGCTTTCCTATACTTTGTTGCTGCTCATTGTATAGACGAATACACACACTTCGAGTACGTTTTTTTTCACGGAAACCCAGGTGATGTGATGAACATTCCACTTTTCGAGAGAGTGTGTTGGGCTGTGCTTAACCACTTTGCAATGGCATGATTTTCGGAGTGTTTTTAATTATTGTACGCGAGATGATGGCACCCAACATTGGCTGTAGGTTGTAGCCTTTGTTTTTCACCCTTCTCTCGTTGTATACTTTTTCGTTCGGTATTATCTATGCTGCAAACCACACGGCAAACGTGAACCGTGTAAAGCGTGTCCTTTATTCACTGTTCTGAACTAAGATATACTATTCTCTGGCAAACAGTTTCGACGTTTTATCAACGTTTTCTCATCGACGTGTTTCACAATTAGTTTGATGCAACAGTTACCGTGGTATACTTCTCAGCTTTTAAATTCAAGGGAGCAGCATTGATCTCCCGATGGCGTTACCAGTAGCATGAAGTGAGGCTACAGGCAAGGCGTACCACAGCCAAGGGCCTCACACCTCTTCGCGACTCTTTTCTTAGCCTTCCCCGACGCGCTCCCATGTTCGGAAGAAGAGTCATTTCGCGACCGCGGTGCCTCAGGTGCGTAAATATAGCCCTGTTCCTTAGACTCCACAACTTGGGATGTGGAGGAAGAAGAAGAAATAGACGGTCCCTGCCTTTCCCCTTCCCACTCGCACCCTTCTGAGCCAGAAAGAGCGCTAAAGATTGGCGCTGAGTGCAGTTTCGTGTTAACACCCTATAACCCGGTTTTGATGGCATATTTAGTCGCTGAGGAGCTTCACAGCCGAGAAGAGTCTGCGCACGTCTTCCGTCAGTCGTATACGCGGCTCTAATCTTCGCTTTCAGGGAGCTCCTGTCAACAGTGCGATGATACTTCCAGGTCGTTAGATGCGCCGGTACATGTACGCAAAGGCGTGAGCCGCCACTACAAGTAGGGGGTTCACGAAAGTAGTTAACGTTACCGTTACTCGCCCTATGTAGTTAAATGATAGTGCCTGCTTACTTGTCGTTGATGCTGTTTCCATCAAGTGTACTTGGAGGAAGTGAACAAGGAGGAACATAAAACGAGTGCGAAAGGCAGGAAGATTTGCCGGAAGTTGAATGTACAACGTATTATGTTGCAGTGAGTGCAGATCGAGGGAAAACTAAATGAGTGAGGGAGAGAGCGAAAGATGCTAAAGTGAAACACAGACATGAACACGACTTATGTGTTCAAGATTGATTGTAGAGTGAGACAATGAATTTCAGGCTCTTCAGATATGCTTGACCTTAAAAATAAACCAAATGTTTTTTCACTTTCACACCCATGGACAGTATAGCTTTTTTTTTCTTTCTTAGAGAATCCAAAAAAACTGGAAAGATCATCTGCATGGTATTGCTCGCATTTCAAGCCTGTCTGCCTCCGTTGAAGATTACATCACCGCACACATTGTAACCGAGTGTTTCGCAACGTTACATTTCTGTGTAATCTACCCCCTTATCTAGTACCACCTAAACGCTTATTTAACTAGTGAATTGGCGTCATGTGCCCTCAGTGTGAAGAAGAGCTCGCATGATTCTACGCACGCTTACAAAACTGTCACGTTCCCGCGCACACCAGCCTGCTGCCTGTCTCGCAGGGAGCGTTCACTTACGCTACACGATCGTGCGTGGGTCGAGGTCCTTCCCGCGGCTTTGTAACCTTGCCCGTCAATCACGGCAAATCAGGAGGCGGCAAGGGCGTGCCACTGGTTTCAGCCGTGGGCGGCGCGTGTTCCGACAGCTATCGTTTTTGCACGACGATACCAGCTGTGTGCCGATACATGTATGTGGCGTCGAAGCTCCTGAACATTCTCTCACTCACCACACCGATGTCTGAATGGAGCCCTGTTCATTCCTGGCGAATGGAAAATATTTGCGAATGTTTTCCACTTTTAGCTTGAGCTATATGAGTGACTTGAATAAGGGCGCGCTTGTGCAAGCCCTACAGCCCTAATTGAATTGAATTTTGTACGTAAAAGCTCCATTCCTTGAAACCTAACAAATCCAACATGATCACAGGCAGGCTTCTGCTCTTACTAAACGTTCTAACACAACATCTTTGAGTGTTTGTGTGACTGCGAGCTGTATTTCATAAGAAAATACAGTTGACATTAAGAGGCGTCCTTCACTCACCAATATCTACCAACTTTTCTTGGTGAACTTCGAAAGTGTTCATCAAGGAAGTGTTCATCGAAGGTGTTCATCAGAACGCTGTCAAAGAGTTGGTGGAAAACTCCAGGGTGACGTGAAAGCGTGCTTTCCCAAACAAGCAACACATCGAACAGTGGCAATACGCATGTCCCATGTTATTCAGCTTATTCAGCTTGGAGATTTCCAGCGTGACCCAACATTTCCAGCACCCCATCACTTTCCACCACATCAAGCATTCCGCGCCGACCTACTGAAAGGAGCTACAGGATACCACCACTTAAATACGCACGGAACCTGCATGTCCATCCTCACCGAACGTATACCCACATCCCAATACGACGCATAACCATATGCCACCATGAAAATGAATAGTAGGTTCACTTGCAGAATCATGCCAATCACCACCTCTGTGCCCATCAATCCCATCATGACTTTGCCCAAATGACCAGACATTTCCAGCATCCCAACTCTCACATCACACGTTCCACCGTGACGTTAAGTGATGGGTTCGCTTCCTTTACCAATCCGATTTCCTATGAGGATCACGTTTAAGTAGACATTGTTTTTGATAATGTCATCGATAAAATAATGTTCTAGCTGACACGTATGCGTGTAGATTGCTTCAACGAACGGCTGAGCTTAGGAAATGCATCCGAATATTCGGTAATGTGGAAACAGCCCGGACGTTCTCTCACCGAGCAATGTGTTGAGTCGCGTGGAGTGCGGCTCCTCCCAGGACGCCGAGTAGCGTTTACTTGCGTCGATGACGGAACGAATCGATTCTCACGGCACCGCATGCCTAACGGACTTGATGACCGGTCGCTCGCCCATCAGGCCATGTCGTGTACGTACGCATACATACGTGCTCCGTCGAAGCAGGATGGTTCATGGAACGCACTAGTGTTGCTTGGTAGGCAACAGCGTTCAGGGCGTTTGGCTGCGGACGCACCGTTAGGCAAGATCAGTGCGCAGATAGGCGCATGACTTTGAACGGGGAGGGATTATAGGCGAAAAGAAGAGAAAAGTGAGCCCCGTAACTTTCTCTCAGGGGGAGGACACCTCAACAGTAGCTCACGAAGGGTTGGGGTAAAGGAGGGATTAGAAGGATAGGATTAAAAGGTAAAGAGATAGAGAGAGAGGGAGGAGAGAGCGAGGCGCAGGGACAGCGAACGACGGAAGCAAGGAGAAGACAGGTAAGATGGACACGGTTGCAAGAGTCCGAGGACGGAGAACCACTGGCGAGAGCTCTTGTCGGCGTCAGGATATAGCGTGAGGCAAGTCCAGTAGACCAGAGCTACGCTGTCGTCAAATATCGGTGAAGGAGATGGCGTAGGGCAAGCTCAGTAGGCTACAGCTACGCTGACGTTGGAGATCGCGAGTGCACAACCGGTCGGCACGGAATCCAGTGAGCGAGTCCGACTTTGAATGGCACTAGAACTTTTGTGCACCGCATGTGCATTTCAATACTACGTATTTTCTGTCCAGCGCATCTGATAATTCTATTGGCTACGATGGACCAAGGGAAACGGATTGCCTTTTGTTTTCTAATGTTATGCACAGGGCGAAATCGAAGCTTTGATGGGTCATCTGTGCCTCCAAAATGTGTATTATTGCAAAATGTTGCTACAGATAGCTATGTGAAGTGTTAGTACGAGTTGGTGTGATTTTAATCTAAATTATGTTGTTTGGTCGATAATTAATAAACAGAAAGAAATAATAACGAGAAAGAAATACTAAAACGAGGCACAAATGTACTCTGTTATCTCAGAAAATAGTATATTTTGTTAATGATGCGCAGACTGGGTAGTGCTACAATGATGGGCCTTCCAAATTGAATACTTTAGCACAGGCACTTGTCACGCGTAAGCTCCTCTACGTACTGTCAAAGTCCTCGCGACACTGGAACAGAATGTCGAGCCCGCGGGGCGACTTTATGCTCTCCCATAGTCGAGTACTAAGTACTCGAAATTGTTAACCACTTTTTCTAAAGGCACTGTCCTACGGGACGGCTTCAGCTCTCTCATAGCATAAAGTACCAAATACTCTTAAATTAATAGCCAATTTTGCCGAAAATTTTATCAACGAGGACAGCTTAATGCTCTCCCATAATTGAGTACATCGTACTCTGAATCGTCGATTATTTTTTTTTGTGAACACGGTTGGTTTTGTAGCGCTCATATGAAAGATGTATACACTGTCTTTACTTGTTATTGTTGTTTATTTTGTGTATGTATACAAACACAACCTCTTTTTTTATTCAGCGGCCGTGATGTAAGTTACGTGTACAATTAAAGTTCATTTCTTCAGTGCTCTAATCAACTTGTTTACTCAGGTAAAGACCTCAGATGCTCGATCAAACGCAGAAATAGCTGTCAGTGGTGGCAGCAGCGCAAATTATGCAAAATTTCACATGATCAATTATTACGGCGCCATCATGGCGTCTAAGATCACCAAAGCTTAGGATGTAACTGCTGCTTAATCGATACGTCAATATTCTACCACATAACGTGACGTCACAGGTAGATATAATGAGCGTCCCTCGGCGTCGACATCAATATGAATGATGTAGAAAATGGTAGGGCGAGGACGTCATCTTTCCACCACGAATAACAAAACTTTGTGACGTTCTAACGACGTCACGTGAATAATTTCGTCACATGACATCATGGTATGGTCAGAGGAGGGCCAATTCTAAAGGCAATGTAAAACCACCTAAGGGGTAGAAAGCTTTCGGAGGTGAGTGTGGTTGGACGTGGGTAGATACACTGTTTGAGAATCAACAGAAAATCATGCATCTCCACAAAATGAATGGAGGCGAGTGGCTGAAGCGACGTCCTGAAGTCCTTAATGTCGACGTCGAAGACCCCGACTTGTATAAAGGGTTTGTCGTTGTAGGTGTTATATGTTACGATGCCGCAATTACGATTGTGTTTCATCTATAGTAAGTATTCTTTTCACATACACAGACATGTGTCACCTAGCAACGGTTTTCTAATCCTCATGACAGCGGGCAGGGAACATCGTCGATAAATCATGGTGCTAAAGTCCGTAATGTCTACGTTCAAGTCGCCGACTAGTATATAAAATGCTTGTGCTTCTAGATGATTTATGCTGTACCATTTTTTTTTGTGAGCGGTGCAGTTGTTCTTGTTCTTTTTTTCATAGCTGTGTAGGAGGTCTTGTAATACGGCGCAGACGCTGGTACATGAACGACAACAAGGTCAGGTCCAAAAGAGCTTCGCCCCGAAAAGCTGGTTTTTGCCTCTGACTCGTCCTAGACGAATGCAAAAAGCACCTTGCGAGCTTTTTCTATGTCTCTCCCGTTGGTTCGCCCGTCCGTATTTGGCGATGTGCACGTTATTGTGTGCGGCGGCCGCATTTCCGATGGACGCGGAAATGTTGTAGGCCCGTGTGCTCAGATTTCGGTGCACGTGAAAGAACCCCAGGTGGTCGAAATTTCCGGAGCCCTCCACTACGGCATTTCTCATAATCATATGGTGGTTTTGGTACGTTAAACCCTACATAAATATCGATCGACTTTATTGTGCCGCACGCAGTTCTGAACTCGGAACTCCTCGTCTAACTGCTCCCATCATTTGACTGCGTAGAGCTTCAACAGCAGGACGCACTGCTGTGCCGCGTGTTGCGCAAGCCTGTCCGCGACGGGTGTAATGAATGCGACCGCGTTGTCACCCACGCACTTCCTCATTAATAGGGATATCTACCGCGCAAATTGGTGCCAGGATTCGTCCAATCAGGAGCGGGATGCGGTATAGGCACTGCCGAGAGAAGTCATTTTGCCGACGCATGGCGACCAAGGATACCAACCGCCGCGCCAGGGAGCAATCACTGATCGGCTATGCACCTGTACTTGCGCATCAAAAGCATCCTATTGATTGGCGTTGTTCCGATACATCAGTATCGGGATTGTCTCGGTGACTTCTAGTAAGCGTGGTTTGTTAGTTTGAAAAAAAAAAACTTCATGTGTATTCTGGGAAACTGAGACATCCAATGAGGATTGTACGTCACGCTGTGAGTAACGCTGCATGCAGTTTCATGAGCTTCTAGATTTTGTGTGCAAGCTCTCTGCCATTGTATTTCGATCCCTTTGGTCCCTGTTGAAGTATATCGGTATCGCCGGGGCGGTATAGTGATCATGGGCGCAGCGAAGATACATCCATGTGTTGGGTAAACTACAGCGGACAGCGCTGCGAGTCTAAATCCATACTAATAGTCGACTGATAAGTGTATCATTACATGCGCGACTGTTCTGAATGATGTCTTTTTCGCGTAGTGTCGAGGGTGCTATCTGAAACGGTGAAATTGTTTGTTTTAATGGCGTTAGCACCTGGTGTTAGTGATCAGTGCAACGCGGTGAAATTTCTGCACTATCAATCAATGAAAGTGCATTTCTTAGTCACCAATACTTGAACGTAAACTGTAGCATTTTGACTTTTGCTGGCTCTTACGGGTCACGGCAGTATCAATTACAAACTGCATAAGAATTGTGATACATTTGATATGTACGAGGAGGGTGTACTGCGATTCAATATTTACTAAAGAAAGCTGTTCTGGAGGGTCATGAGTTCTGATTCGAGCCTTACAGACGCTCGGAAAAACGTCACAGTAGTGTGCCTAAAGTGAATAGCAAGTTACCGCCAGGTATACGAGTGAGGTATGTGGGACGAATAAAATATTTGCTGCTAGTATTGCTGCACGAGCTACCCGTATTGGCACTTGACGTGGTAATCTGAGTGAAACATAGCGAACATTTCAGGCATTTTTTGTGCGAAATAAGCGATGGACAGTGAGTACACCACACATACACCCTTCACACAAACAAAGCTGTCATCGTGGTACACAATTGTTAGGTAGCAGTTAGGTGGTCCAGAAGTCCACTTCTCTCGCACCTAGTCCGCGGTCGCTGCCACAAAGTGGACGAAGCGAACTGTAGGTGCTGAACACAGGTAATGAATGCTGTCCCGTGGCCGTGGGCGTCTAGAAATGGCGTTCGGTCGTTGCCGCACATACCGTAGTCCCCCCAAACCGCCCAGCTGCTTCTACTGCGGAGATGAGGAAATGGTGGCCAATACGACTAAAAGCACGGCGCTACACACAGCAAAACAGAATAAGAAAACGCGAAAAGGGGTCTTGCCAGCGAGATGTCCAGCTGAGGAGTGGTCAGGCCGTACGAATGCAAGTAAGGAATTATGGGACACAGGGGACGAGTTTTATTTCGTCTTGCTTTATTATTTTGCGGTTTTCTTGGTCCACGTAATGTTTATTCTGACGCCTTGCAGTCGGAATGCATGTTCATACTTCCGTGAAAAGGAGACTGTGCGGTTAGCCCGCTTGCTATGAGGTGTCCCGGTTCTTACCTCCTTCGTAATCGCATAGGTGAGCCTCTATAGTCTTTATACGTTTTGGCTATTGGCTTCCATTTACGAGTATAAGAGATCGATACGAGGAAAAAGAAATAAACTCAATCTGGGAGATTGAAGCCTACTTTTCTAGCTAATGGAACCGGCTCGCAATGGTTGTGCCGAAGAAGCAGATGGAAATGGTGTCACCACGGTCCGCCTCGTTGTTTTTGCACCGCCAGCTTACCGACGCGGCAAATGCGAATGCTGAATAGTAGTGCGGTTACAAATAAAGTCAACCACAATGGGGTATACGAGAGACCACAAGCGTAGCACCCAGTTCGTGAACCTCAGATGTGCGAACCCCAGACGTTGCTGAAGTATACCTGTAAATACGACCGCTTCCTTTTCCGTTCCACAAATCCTCCAGGCTGTGCTCAAGTGAATTAAATGCGGCACGATAATTATTTGCGCTTGCCGTGTATTTGGCGAAATTTGTGCCTGAAGTATATGGGTAGCAAACCGGACGTGCGTCTGGTTGACCTCCCTGCCTTTCATTACTGCTCTCCTCCTCTCCTCCTCCTCCTCCTCCTCCTCCTCCCTTTCATATTGATGCAGAAAACAATTATGACAATTTGAGCAAACAGTGCAGGGACGTAGTTTCAAGCAATTGCAGGCAGGCAAATGTTCCTGGATGTTTCGGAGATCATCCTATAAAAGCTTTCATATTGATGCAGAAAACAATTATGACAATTTGAGCAAACAGTGCAGGGACGTAGTTTCAAGCAATTGCAGGCAGGCAAATGTTCCTGGATGTTTCGGAGATCATCCTATAAAAGCTTTAGTGAATGCATTGCAAAAAAAAAAGACGGACGTTGTATTCTATATTTTTTAATCAAAATTGGAAGTACTTATTCGGTTTAGCGGCTCAAAATTTACTTTCTGGTTGAGCGACTTAGTTGAATTGGAAGAGAAGTGCGTCTTTTACCTTCGGAGAGCTACGCATCTTGCGCAACTCGAAAGCTATCTCGCCTTGCAGGCTCTTGAAACACCTCTTGGGCACAATAGTACCCATAAAGCCAAAAAAAGTGGGGGGGAGGGGGAGGAAGCAGCCGGCTCTGATGGCTTATAATTTTTTGAAGGGAAAGTTAAAAAGAAAGCACGGTAACGTTAGAGAGGCATGCAATGATTTAGACATAGAACACCACGGTAACTTCACCTTTTGTGGACTTTCGTGGTTACCGTCGCATAATTTCAAAGTGATATGGCATACGTGCAATAAAAAATCAATCGATTTCATCTTAAGTACTTCGAAAACGAGGATTGTCTCTGCTAGGATCCGAGCTTTCGGACGCTGTTCCATCTTACTTGCCCATGACAAAGAAGTGACTCAGCCGAATGTTCTGAACAAAGACGACTCCATACGAGGGCAAAGCTTGTTTGAGTATTCCGTTTCAAAAGTGCCAGTTCCGAATTTTCCTTTATTTTTGCTGCAAAGCCATCCTTTCTTTGGTTTTATGGTATAATGTTGGCTTGTGCATCTCTTTTCAAACCTCTTTAAGTGGCAGATTGGGAGCATCGGAACAGGTCTTGACTGGCAAGTCAAACTCTGAAGCGGCGAAGCTAATTCAATAAAAGCGTTGATGCTGTATTTGCCTTCGCTCTCAGCCAGAGAGTTGTCAGGAGCTTGTAGAGACTTCAAGTTCTGTTTGTACTGTTTCAGTTGTAGCGCCTCGATCTTTTCAAAGGACCTCAACAAGTCCAACAAAACTTTCTCGTGCTCGCTGCGCGTTTCTCGTTCGTTGTGGGATATTTTTAGCTGTTGGCTGCTGGCCAAAATGAAAAATAAAATAAACCTCGCGCTATTCCGTGACCCGGTGACTCCATGCTCCAAATCATTCCTTTAAGAATAGAGTTGGTGGCAGTTCTCCGAGGTCAGATTCAATGCAGTTAAACGCACTTTTTTTTCCTCATTTCTTTTGTTCATTCATGATTTCATGATTCGGCACGCTGAACAGCCATCCGCTAACAAATTAATTAAATAGAAGATGCCACCATGTGTACAGCAAATACTTACAGGTGATTGCCGAACAAGGGTGTCTTTATCAGGAAACACCAAAGAAATCATTTATTTAGATCTGTTCCTACAGGGTATGCCATTTGCAAATAACGAAATATTTACAAATAGAAGGCAGGGCTAACGTGCAAGTTGCTCACAGCAAAAGGCTTTGTGGCAGTGCGTCTGTATTCGACAGTATCAGTGTAACAGAGGCGTCTGACGTTTCTTCTATCTCGTTCGCATAAGGTTTATTACATATGCGGAAGTCTTAGTTATCGATTAACAATTGCATTCAGAACGTTTACGTGTCAGAACCATGCTGTAGTTATGAGAAACAAAGCAGTAAAACGGGGGGGGGGGGGGCTTGAAAATTATTGCAACTTCCTGGGGCTTTTTATTGTCAGCTAGGTCGAAGTACGCATGTTTTCTTGCAATTTATTCCCAACACGAATTAGACCCTGTCGCGACAAGTTGAAGCTGTGCTTTACTGCGTAGCCGTTGTTCGTTTCATCCCCAATACAGCAACAGCTCGCTTCTGTTAGATTACGGCCACAAGTGGAAGCCGTGCTTTACTGCGTAGCCGTTGTTCATTTATCCCCAGTACCGCAACAGCTGGCTTGTTGTCGGTCGCCGTGTGCACGGCTGAAAACATGGCGATGAACGCTGAAACGATCCAGATTGGATTCGCACCTTGTTTCAATTGGAAACGACGTGCCACGTATGGCATGTACAGTCAGGCCTACTCAATATGCATGCATAACGGATCGAACAATCACTGTCTCGCACATGGACCAGCGACAATAGTCTAACCTTGAACGCTGCTAACGATAGAGTCGTAAAAATTTCGTGTTCGACTTAGCCTTCTGATGTGAAGGTCTTACAAGTGGTCCAGGTGGAACGCTCTACTGGTAGCTTGAGTAATGACAAAAAGATGCATATCACCACGCCAGTGTCAAGTTTGGTGCATAGAGTCAAGCGGTCCATGTAGAGGTTCATTTTATGTAGCTGCGAATTTGCAGTGAACGCTGGGAGGGAGAGACGGAGAAAAACATGAGAGCTCCACGTGACCTTCAAAGTTGCAGCATTTGTATTCGGGCTGGTTTTGTATTCGATGTCTAGTACAAGGGGTGCCATGTTTCACGATTCTCTTAGCATGTATATACCTCGCTGGTTGTGCGGCCACGGCCGCTAATGTTTTAAATGTTCTTTTTGATCGTGTGGGAAGTTGTTTGTGAGCTCTCAAACGCCTCTATGAAATAGCGTTGAGCTTTTTTTTACGACTGTGTAACTGTAACATGAACCAGGGAACCAAGGAACTTTAACCAGTCACGCCGGCTGCAGCTTTCTGTTGCAGAAGAGTAAGAGGTGACATTTTTCTCACATATGGCATGCCGCATATACCATCGGGTGTGTGTAACATGAGTACGTGTCAAAGGAAGCAGTGATCGACTACTTCGCTCTTGCAGGTCGTATGTATATTAGACGTGACAAGTGTGTTCGCTCTTCCGTTCATTCGTTCGTTCATTTATTTTTATTTTCGTATTCAGTTCATTTCTCCGGCAGTAAAAGGCTTCGCCCCCGAGTCAGGACAAAGAAAAATAGTTAGCCTCTTGACATGATTCAACCAATCAATCAGTCAATCTGTCAATGAAAGTAGGGTTGTAGGACAGCCTGCTTATAAATTTATACATCTTGATTTTACTGAAAACTTCCCGGAGCTTTCTCTTGATAAATACTCATTACCGTTCACTATAGCCGCAGTGATTGAGCAAACATTCAAACAGTAGGATTGACTCAACGTTTTTCCGACGAAATCTTTAAGCGTAAGTCGCTCTTCTTGTGTGGTTATTGCGGGCTTGCTGTTTAAGTTTTCATTTTTTTTCTTTCGTCTGAAGGACATTTGTTATCTCTTGTTTTCCTTTCATTTTTGGCTTGTATTATCCATAATGGGTAAGTAAATATGCTTGTGCGCTCGCTGGCCTTTATTTTTCTTTTTCATTGGCACCCCAGTCTCCGGCCCACTTGAAAATACCAATGGCGTCGATAAATCTACCTCCGCAGAGAATAAACCCGCAAGCCGCCACCTATGAAACATGCCAGGTGAACAACTCTTTCAAAAAAGGAAAAAAAAATTAACATGGCGGCAACCAGTGCCGCTTCAACGACAGCAGCTATATAGAATGGAGATGCAGTCATGTGCTCGCGTCCGTCCGGCAGGCGGCACTCCCGTTCTTCAAGCCACAGCCCAATCATCGCCCGCTATGCATACGTGTGTGTGACTCGTGATGGCGGCAAGGCCGTCATCGCCTCGCCTTGCTACAGGCCGCCACCGGCGCAAACATCCTCATTAACCGCGCAATGAGAGTCGGGGGCCCTTCCGTGAGATATATACCCGGCAGCGTCATGAGAGGTCTGTATAGCTACGCGTTCCCACTGGCACGTATGTGTAAAGCCTACGCGCCACACGGCGTCGACGTACGCAAAGCACACAAGCCACAGTGCTTGATTACTGTACGAAGTAAAAGCGCTCTGTTCTGCAGGTCTTCGTGCTTTCACTTTTTTCCCCCTAGTCGTTGCCTTCGTAGTCTATCGGGAAGAGTGGTTCGCGTTGCGGAGAACCCTTTCGCGCGGGCTCGGTTCATTATTGAGAGCGGCCCACCCATTTTCACGTGTTCGTGAGGCGCTGGGAAACAGCAAGCTCATGTACCTGTCAGCCTCGCGTTATTGAACATGCGTAATCGTATACACGCTCAGTGAGCGACGAATGACGCCCGAAAAAATGGGTATTCGCTGGCAGACGTGTCTGTCTCCAGAGATGATTGACCGTTGGCGGCGAAAACTTACAAAACGTCCAGCAAGAAACGCAGCCAAGCGCGCGAGCTTACAGGTGGTGACCGTTTGTCAGAGTACTGCTGGTACACCCCTTAACGTGGCCTAACACGCTTTGTTTGTGTGCCTGTGTGCTTTTGTGCATATACGTTTGCACACTCGAGCGCGAGTGTTCTATATTGCTGAAGGTGTGAATGTAATAACGTTGGGGACGCCACTCTTCTGGCGGCGGTGATTGTTGCTAGCGTTCGTTCCGCTTCATTATTGGTAGCAGCAAATAACCACGCATTCATGCATGACGTTATTCAATGTTACTATGCATATCGTAGCCCAGCGTTCTGCATATCACTCATACATTCTTGCAAAGTTACCTCCTCCCCTCCAACGATTTGATTTCCACCTCCTGAGTGCATTTTGTTTCTTTTTGTGCGTGTGTGAATATGCCGATCGTTTTTGTTCTCGCCATTTGGGGCTTTAAGCTTCGTAGCAGCGCTAAAGTCTTGTGCTTCTGGAACTTTAACATTCTCTGTATAGTCGTGAACGTGGGAATATATTTGTATTTTTTGGAAACCTCAGCTGTGAGCGTGCGCCACCTAATTATTAGCTACATTTTCAGTAAGTCTTTTGTCCCTGTAACGTGAACCGGCACAAGACTGTACAATATTTAAAAAAAAAGCGACGTGTTCAGACGAGCTCACTTTCCTCGCTGAGAAAATTCAGTACTTCCGCTCAGATAGGAAAGAAAATATAAGCCCAACAACAGTACGCGTGATAAAGCGTCAGATATTTACGCTTATGCGTGTTTCATTTCTTTAAAAAGGTGTATTAGGAGGCGGAAATGTTGTAGGCCCGTGTGCTCAGATTTGGGTGCACGTTAAAGAACCCCAGGTGGTCTAAATTTCCGAAGCCCTCCACTACGGCGTCTCTCATAATCATAGAGTGGTTTTGGGACGTTAAACCCCACATATCAATCAATCAATCAATCAATCAAAAAGGTGTATTAAGGCAGTTATTTCTGTGTTATTGAGTGGGCATGCTATAGAGGATGCGTAGATTCCTGCAGGGCCCCGAGAAACATCCGTTGGGGCACATGCGTTCATTTTACAAGCTGACTAACCTCTATAGTTACATAACGTCTCAAGCCCCGGAGGCTCGCTATACCCACCTCGGACTAAGTAGACCTCGAATCCAGCCCTGTACTGTCTGCGTCATCACTTACTTTGCGTGCGAGACAAATGGTTCCACAGGAATGCTACGACTGCTTTAGAGTTCCCGCCACTGTTGACTTTTCACCCGCCTCGTTTGGTCGGACGTCCATTTGCGCGCGCGCGCGATGGTTTGCATATGAATGCGTGCAATAGTCTCTCTACGTAATGCCTGACGTGTCCTTCCGAAACGTCCCGCTTGCCGTGTGATTTGCCGTATACTACCGTTGCGCCCTCGGGCGTCATTCTTGAGAACGAGGCCACAGCAATCGCTGTGCTTCCGCGAGTTCTTCAGAAACGCCTTCTTTATAAAAAGACGTGCCACTTACCTGCCTGCTACGCTGAGATGATTTGTAGTGTCCCCTTGTTCTCTCGGGCGCTCTACAAACCGCGTGTTAATCTTGGGAACAATAAAGGGCTGGCGGCGCCATCTTTGAGACTGATTGTTTTTCGCTGTTCCGTTCTCACGTGCCACTGTTCCACCTACAGTTGTTATTTTTTTTCTCTCTTAATACTTGCGTGACTCGAACTTCATTACGTGAGTACACATTGCTCATATTTCTGGAATACGGAGCATGTCTCAAGGAGCGTTTGTTGTTCTTGCGCGTGTTAATGGCGCGAGTCTGTGAAAGGCCGTGGGAAGCGTTGGAGGGTGTTGTTATTCTTAGCTGCCACGTATACATGTTTGCAACTAGCCGGACGACAATTTTTGGTGAGTTAGATGGAATTAGTCGTTAGGGATAACGCTAGCGCAGAAAAAAAAGAACAAATACGAAAAAAGTTCACCAAAATGACAGCACACTGCAGCGCTGTGATGTGTTTTTTTTCAGTTTTGTCCTTGTCTAATTTATTCATCGCTGTTATTACCTTACAAAACATGTTCGCACCTGGTTTGACCTTGGCGAAATGAAAGAAAGGCAAGAAAGGAAAGAAAGTAAATACAATGAAAAAATGGGAATAAAAAAAGAAGGAATTTTGCAGTTCAGTGGGTCCGAGTTGGCTGAGTGCACATGTGCTTTAAGTACACCGCCATTAGCAAAATGGCCGTAAACCAAATGGGTCCTGAGTGACGATACAGTGTAACCTCAGCCCTACTAACCATAGAGAATCAATAAAATACAAAAAAATGCTTATGTTCGGGCTAGTTAGTTTGCGCTCGCATGATGATGATGATAGCTGGGGTTTAACGTCCCAAAACCACTATATGATTATGAGAGACGCCGTAGTGGAGGGCTCCGGAAATTTAGACCACCTGGGGTTCTTTAACGTGCACCCAAATCTGAGCACACGGGCCTACAACATTTCCGCCTCCATCGGAAATGCAGCCGCCGCAGCCGGGATTCGAACCCGCGCCCTGCGGGTCAGCAGCCGAGTACCTTAGCCACTAGACCACCGCGGCGGGGCAGTTTGCGCTCGCATGGGCACGAAAAAGAAAAAAAAACGCAATTAATGTTTCGCCGTTTCTAGCATTGTATAACTTCTGAAATTCGTGCGCATTTATTACAGCAACGCAGAATTAACTCGCCGTCGATTCCTGCGTAAGCGATGCAGAAAAAAAGGAGGGTTTTCGGTCTCTTTTTTTGTTTTGTTTCATGTATATATGTGAAAGCGACAGACTGGAAGATAATTCACTCCTTACTCTTAAGAAAGTGGCTGTCTTTGCAAAGTGCAGTTTGTTTGGCAATTATTGAAAAAAAAATGGGGCTCTTTAACGTGCACCTCATCTGAACACACGTGCCTACAGCATTTCCACCTCCATCGAAAATGCAGCCGCCGCAGCCGGGATTCGATCCCGCGAACCTGCGGGTCAGCAGCCGAGTACCTTAGCCACTAGACCAACACGGCGGGGCTGTTTTCACGATGTGTGGATGCTGTCAAATGTGTATGCACTACTATGCATGGAGACACACCAACACTGCTTGTCCTTAAGAAATGGATAAACGCCCCGTGTTGTGTCGGCGTTGGTAGCAAAGTGCGAACTTCCTTGCTCTTACTCATCTTTCAGTTCCCTTTCCCTCATTTTTTGAAGAGCTAGCCGATCGGATTCAGTGAGCTGGTCAGCTTGCCCTGCCCGTTGCCGAAAGAACTTTCAGGGTGTTCTAGATTAATTTTACTATCGTCCGTTGTTGGAGATAAGGGTCTCGAAACACTGGCCGAGATTATCCAAGGCACGAAGGTTTTTAGGGAGTTGTGTTTTTTGTGGGCAAGCTGGTCTTAGAGACAGACCTTAAACAGCCTATAGCTTAGTGCACTATTCTCTTTTTGCTTTTTCTGTGACTATTTTTTGCGTTTTTTGTAACGTATCTATTTCAATTGGTCCTTTCTTCTTTTTACCCTCTTTCTAAGAGCAGAATAGCCAGCCGATCTGATTATTTCTTCATCCTCTAGCTCCTTCTGTTCTTCTACCTATTGGCATTGTAGCTAACTGAACGCTAGATTCAGTAGACCTTCCCACCTTCAGTCTTCCAGTGATTTTCTCACCTCCCCTCCGTACTTCTCTGTCCCTCTCTCTCAAGCTGCTTCCTGCCTCGTGGCTTCCACTCCTGCACGGTGTGCAGGGCGCATCTGAAGCGTCTGAACGTTTGAAGGACGCGTCTTTTTCGCAGCATGTGACCCCCTTTCTCTTCCGATGTCGTTGTCATCCTAGCTCTGCGCACTGCTTCTCTGCTCTTTACTCACCATGATGCGTGCATCGCGGCGTGTCGTGTTGACAATGGCAGGACGGGAGACGACGGACACCCCGCGTTCCACCGGCGCGGTACGCACGCGAGCCTGCGTCTCGTTGCGACAGCAATCCCGACGGCGATATCGGATGTCCGTCGATGTACGTGTGCTACGCCCCTGCATATATGTCTATAGTCCACACATGAAATACATGTACGGGACTACCCAGTGTAAGCGTTGCGAACGAGGACTCGGGTCGTTTTCATCGTACGACGTCTGGCATCAGGTACGAGTGTCTCTCGTGCGTGGGATCTTTCGTCCGGTGACGCTTTTCTATACATGCCGCCGCTTTCGACAACCCGTCATGAGGACTAGGTTATTTTTTGTATTTTAAGTGTATCCTCACGTTTCGAGGTCGTTTCTGTACTGGACACGTGACGTGTGCCCGTTGGCACGAAGCCATGTTGTTGCGTCTCCGTACGTAATTCGCGATCTGTTATGAGCGGCCTTGGCGTCCGCGTTTGTCGTAGTACGCGATGTCCGCGCGTTTAGACGCAACACTCAGAAGGAACGAATGGCGTCTCGCCGCCTCGTATCACTTACGCCTACTATACGATACTCATCTCTGTTTTCACCTTCACTTGGCATGCATAAGGGATTGAGCATGCCTTGGTCTGCTTGTAATTTTGTTTGTGTGAACATAAGTAGGACTGCTTGCGACGGCTGTATAATTTCTTAATTTGGATACATTACTAGGACTGAAGTAAACTGAGTCTTGTGCTACGGTGCCGTAGCATTTCTTAATAAGGCGTATAGAATGAGTGACGAAATAAAGCGTTGGTTTTCTGGCGGAAAGCTTGTTTCATTATTTTCCAACGTTACTGCGTCGCTACGGAAGCGACATGTACCGCGGAAGGATGGGTTGGGGAAAACGCAATAGATCGTGAGCAACAATTAGGGTAGGTAACCTCCGATGTGAAAAGCGACTGATGAAATAAATAAGAACATGGTGAGTCCAGCTGCTCGTAACCTCCAAGAAGGCGGGATGGCTTTATGCTCTCCCATAGTAGAGCACGCTAGTACTCTGAATCATTACCACTTTTCTAAACGCACAGTGTTTTAGAACAAGCAGAGTTGGTCAACGAACAATAGGCTTCAAGGCACCTAGTCGAAATAAATAAACTCGCATGGACAAGATGTGGGGCACGAAGGCAAGATAGCTGCAGGTCATTAAAAGTAACAAATTGGATTCGGAGACGAGACAATAGCGTGAAGTAAGAAACAGGGGGTTAGGTGGCTAGATGCGATTAAGAAGCTTGGGGGAATGAAATAGCCGCAGCAAGCGCAGCACCGGGTTGATTGGCGGAACATGGGAAAGCATTTGCCCTGCATTGGGCGATGTCAGGCAGCTGCTAATGCTTCTGCGGCTGCTGATATGCTGATGATGATAAAGATGTTTTTCAGTGAAGCTACAAGTTTACGATCTATACCATGTTCTGATACAAGATGTGACGAAACTAACGCAGTCTCAAAGAACAACTAATCAGGAACGATATTAGTTCAAGCGCTGGGACCAAGTTAGCTTAGAATATAAACGTAATAAATGTACTTTTACCTTATTGTACTTTCCTATCTCTTTTATTTTAAAAGAGTCAGTTGAACGTGGAGTATTGTAACTGGATTCCTAAACGAATTCACGCTCGTTTCACGCAGACACAAGCATATCAGGCGACAACTATACTGTAACCACAATAACTTGCAGTTTGTATTTAGGAAATGTATGGTCTGCTGGTGTTGGCGACGTCATTCCTGCTATGATACCGTCTTTCGTGTGCTTTGTGAATCTACTAGTTTTGCACTGCGACTCACGGACAATGGCTCATATGGTAGCCGAAGATTCGCGGCTTCTCCAGCAGGCGAGAAAAAGAGCCAAGACGACCTGTCTTTTCAGGTGGCTCACTCAGTCGATCTAGGATGCTTTATCAAAGGCGTGGCACACGCCTTCGTGTGCCAGAAGAGAAGGAATTTCCCTTATAAGTGTGGTGTCCTTGCTCCAGATGCCGATCGTGCGAGGAAGCGTCGGGGTCATAAATGAGCGCAAACAGGGACAATGGCAGGGAAGCAAAGCTCGCTGTCGTCGGAAACGCCACCGCAAAAAAGAACACAGCGCGGATGGCCCAGTTGCAATAGATGAGACGTGTATGGGTCTGTATGTAAAGAAGGCGTCGACCGCTAAACGTGCGCGTACATACGCGGGATTTCAGCGTCGTGTTGTCTACTCGCTGCATCGTCTGTCTTCCGCAGAATGGCGCCACTGCATGCTATAGTTGACCTATGGATGGGCGGTTATCGTGTTTAGATGCATATATGGGTAGCTTCGACATAATGGACTGTTTAACATGAGGTGAAACTATACAGGACGGAGGGAGGAAGGGGAATAAGAAAAAAGACAGGGAGGTTAACTGTGTCACAATATCTGCTTTGCTACCCTTTGTTGGAGGAAGGGTAATCAGGGCTAAAGATAACGAAAAAGGAAGTATAAAGGACCAAATAAAAAAGAATCCAGGACTATCAGCGAACCCGCAACACGTGCACAAAAGCAGAATCACGAAGCTCGTATAGGCGTTCATTCTTCTGTGATCAAAGCCAATAAGATGTGAAAAGCGTAAAGCTGAGTGGACAAGAGAGATGACCGAATGAATTAGTTAGCTAAGATTTGTGGCTTATAGTACACTACAGAGGTAAAGTTCAATTACTCGGGCAGGTGAAAGTCCACCTAATATTCAAAGGAGATAAGCGGTGCTATCTCATACAACTTTTTTTTGTGCTCCAGTTGTGGATGAATCCACCGTCCGCACTTGTTTAATATTTATCACAAACGTCTTCTACTTTTCCGTGTTTTTCCCGAAATCCAGCTGTTCATGTAGGCTAGTTGTCAAGCACGCAACAGGCTAAATATTTTCATGTTAAATTAATACCCGTTCTGTCGCTTTCTCGCTTCAAGCAGCTGTTCCACACTCTCCTCTTTTCTTGTACCGAACTACAGTTCGAGTCATAGGCGAATGGATATCACTTCAAAGAATAAAGCTTTTTGCCCTTAAATTGACTGATTGATTAATTGGTTGCTTGATAGATTGAGTTTGTTGCCTTGACTTCTTACGTAACGCGTCGGTCACTATCGGTGTCGTAGCCAAACTGAAAACAAAGAAACAATAAAATACACAAAATAATGGCTGTTGATCGGTTGATTAATTCATCTGGCGGCCAAAGTAACCTGTGTATAACAGGTTGACTAAGAGTCCTGGCCAAATTAAAAAAAATAAGAAAAATGAAGTTTACAGTCACTTGCTACACAACTTCAGCAAACAGTTCTATTCGCCGTTACTGCTGTCAGTTACTCCACCAAGAGAACGACACGATCCTCGATATCCATGAGAATCGACGACATCGACGCGCCGCGTCGGTCCTGCTGCACCAGGCCGCGAATGGGGGTCGTTAGACGGAAAGGACACGTCGTTCCGTATTCGAGCCGCGTCCGCTGTACGAACCACCACGGGCACTGTGAAGCGGCTGTGTTCGCACGTTCTTCCGCGATTTCTTTCCTACACCCGGGCGCCCCGCCCGTCCTCCACAGCTCCTCGAATGGTCCTTGTCTTCGCCTCTCGCTAGACTCGCAAGAGCTCTCGGCGTCACCGAGGCGCTACAGAATGGTACATTAAGGCGTATCGAGGCACGTTCCTCTCGTTCGTCGCCGAGGCTTAACGGTTCTTTTGTTCGAGAGCTACCGTGGCGAAGTGACGCTGCTGTACACGAGAACACGATTGGGAGTGAGAGAAGTGAGGGTAGGTCTTAGACGCGGATAAACCGTAGGGTGGATAATGGTCCTCGAGGCCCCTGTGTTTGTAGCAGAATGGAAGCGGTTTTGGTAGTAGTGAAGGAGCAGATTGATCGATTCATCGAGGATAGTGTGTTTTTTTGTTTGAATGTCAGGACTTTTATTGTTGGTGTTAACTACGGTCAAAGAAGGTAAAGAAGAGGCTCAACTTGATCGCTTGCTGATGTCGTGGAACCATGCCGTTGATCGAACTTTTCAGAGAAACCTTTTTTTTTTCGTGTAGCCATTGTGAATGTGTGCAGAGTTGCTGTGCATGTTACTCACGTGCTCGTACAGCTTTAAACATTACTTCTCTTCCTCTCTGTTTTTACCCCTTCTCATCGCCTATCCCAAGCTTAAGGTATATAGCAAACCAGACCTGAGTCTTTAAAGGTGTCGTGCATCTGTCTTCAATGTCTTGTACGTGTCAACCATTTACGACTGACATGCACAAGATATGCAGACAGGCATATACGCATGTCAGCCGAAACGCTGCATGTTTGTGTTTGCGGGTCTGACGTAGAAGCCAGCAGTTTGGTGTCAACGCCTTATAGGGCTTCGTCGAACATCAACACGTCGAGAACACTGCTGCCTCGTAGGAGCTCCTGTCCTTGAAGGGGAACGCAGTCAATATCCCAAAGAAGGAAGGGATGAATACTACCCAGATAGAATATTTTCTACCCGATTAGAAACTATTTCATCCCTGCACTAACACTGCACACGTAGTGTGAACTCAGACTAACGAGATGTGGCCACTAGCTGTTTCGTTCCGACGTAGCCGCTACAATATTAACGGCAATTGCGTGAGGGGTATAACGAAGTTCCTTATTTTTCGGAAACTATGCACATGACCGTGGTGTGTCCGTACGTATATGCTGAGATCTTCTCCCTACGACGACATATATAAATATCCACATCTGTGTCTTGTAACCAGGAAAACGGGAAAATTGAGCTGCATTGGTGACTTACATGTCATCGATATTGTCTTGGCTTCGGTGGACGCTTGCTAATGTAAAAATAAGAGAAAGAAGAGGGGCAATGCGGGAAGACCACTGACGAGAAGCTAATAGCAACAGACACTCCCCGAGTCTGTTTGCTGTCCAATATCGGTAACTTAGGAAGGGTGGTATGCCAACGCGTGCCCTCAGAAGAAAAAGAAAAGAAAAGGCTGTCTATCCTTCAACGGCTTCTGAAAAAAAAGGGGGGGGGGGAGGGGAATTAGACCTTTGTTACGCAGCAAAGGGAAAATTAATGGACTTTGGGGTATAAATCACGTGCACAACTGCGCCCCACCAGCGATAATTTTAGTTCATGTACCCAGTTCCACGGGGATCTCTCCGCAGTATACAGTTTCCTGTAAACTTCAAGCGTACACCTTCCGAGAACCGAATGACGTGGAGAAAACGCTCAGAGTTCCACAGACTTCTCCGGCAAAACGATCTATGAAAACCTTTTTTTTAGGTCTGAAGTTTTTTTGTTCCTTTTCGTGAAATGAAAGTCATGAAGCTCGCTCACGTAAATC